>CABFOW010001375.1:83756-152813 GCA_902141385.1 Timema californicum | reverse complement strand
TCATTGGTTTGTGTGTTACAAATTGCATAACGTCGGCCTAATTAACAAACCATGTAACTCACAATTCCCACTTTTCACATGAGAAACAAAAAACTGATTTATCTTTAAATTAAAATAAATAGTATTACAATTTTAAAAACAATAGAGATTTTTGTATTGTAAGATAATTAAAAGACACATTATTTGCTTAAACAGTTTTCAGAATAAAACTGGAACAACTGAGCTTTTGACGTCCAGCAAGACTCCAAATAAAGTTTCTGAGAAGACGCCTGACAATAATTAAATTCCACATTTGGCAATGACAATAAAAAAATCTTTCAATGAATTTAATCTATTACTTAAGTCCTCTTGCCTTAAAACCTTCTATAGCCATCTTTTTTTTTTCAGTTCTTTCACCAATCTCATCCTCTTCTGTCAACTCCTCGTGATCTTCTGCTCCATCTTGCAACCAGTTGTTGACCATCCATTCATTTAGCCCCAAAGTTGCCAGTAATGTCTTTTTGCACACCCTATCCTTTCATCTATTCAAATTAAATGCAATTTAAAAGAAAATTTTCATCGAGAGATGCTTTCAATTTTTATATCACGAGATCTCTGGTTTGGATTTTTATCCATCATATTCTTTATGAACAATGTTCTTTCCTTCCAACTTAACTTCCAAAAGTCATTAAACATTTTTTATCTTTGTGTTTCTTTTACAGACTTGCATTGGAAAGTTTTATCTGTACACTTGCAACTAATTTCTTTAACTGTTCTTTTAGGCCTGTTGACAAAGCCTGTGACTATTCCACCTATGACTTTTCTCCCTTTGTATACTTTACTTTGCTCACGTAAAGTCTTCGCATTTTTACATTTCCAATCGTCCTCTTGGTGTACTTTCTTATTTTAGGTTTCAGAATATCATTATTCATTATCATGATTCACTGAATCTTGAATTTCCTTTACTGATTGTGTATTATTAATATTATTTCCTTTTTCAGTCTCTACTGTAATTACATTTAAGTCATTTACATCTTGTTCTGCTTCAATGGTTAGTGTACTTACTTAATCATTTATTTCGGCTAGTAAATGACTATCGCTCAAAGTTCTAGGTTCTGGTAATTGAATTTTTTCATTACAAACTTTAGCTAAAACAACAATTTCTTGTCCATTATTTATGTCTTGGTGTAACTGTGGCGTAGCCATTGTTACTTTGTCATCTGTTTTCAAGATAAATTCTTAAGCTGTTTCCACTTGAGATTGAATAGGTTCATTAAACTATATGAATGTGCTCTATCTATTATTCTTATATAATAAGGTTCTTCTAATTGTTCAAATGCACTAAATATTCAGACTCTGAAAAATTAAAATTTTTAGGGAGGTTTCCAAAACTATCACAAAAAGTATTGGTATCACCCTAGCTCATTTTTACAATTTCAGAAAAAAATCCGAATTAAAGTACCATTTTCATCAATAAGGTTTGTTCCCGATTTTAGCAGTGTCTTAGGATCTACCCAGCGGAAACATAGCAGTGTCTTAAGCTCTACTCGCCAGAGACATAGCAGTGTCTTAGGCTCTACTCACCAGAGACATTACAATGTAATATGCTCTACTCAACAGAGATGTAACAGTGTCACAGCAACTACCAATCCAATGATAAAGCAGTGTCTTAGGTTCTACTCATCAGAGATATAGGAGAGTCTTAGGCTATATTCACCAGAGACGTAGCAGTGCCTTAGTCTATATTCACCAGAAACATAGCAGTGGCTTAAGCTCTACTCTCCAGAGGTATAGATGTGTCTTACTCTCTACTTACCAGAAATATTAAAGTTTCTCAGTCACTTTTCACCAGATACACAGCAGTATCTTAGGCTTTAACACCAGAGACAAATCAGTGTCTCAGTCACTATTCACAAAAGACATAAAGGTGCCTCAGCCACTACCCACCGGAGACAACAGTGTCTTGGGCTCTACTCATCAGAGACATATCAATGTCTCCATCACTACCTACCAGAGACATANGTCACTTTTCACCAGATACACAGCAGTATCTTAGGCTTTAACACCAGAGACAAATCAGTGTCTCAGTCACTATTCACAAAAGACATAAAGGTGCCTCAGCCACTACCCACCGGAGACAACAGTGTCTTGGGCTCTACTCACCAGAAACATTGCAGTGTCTTAGGCTCTACCCACCATAGACATAGCAGTGTCTTAGAATCTACTCATCAGAGACATATCAATGTCTCCATCACTACCTACCAGAGACATAGTAGTGTCTTAGGCTCTACTCACCAGAGACATAGCAGTGTCTTAAGCTCTACTCCCTAGAGATGTAACAGCTTCTTAGGCTCTCCTCACTAGAGACATAGCAGTGGCATAGGTTCTAATCACCAGAGACATAAAAGTGTCTTAAGCTCTACTCCCTAGAGATGTAACAGTTTCTTAGGCTCTCCTCACTAGAGACATAGCAGTGGCATAGGTTCTACTCACCAGAGACATAGCAGTGTCTTAAGCTCTACTCCCTAGAGATGTAACAGTTTCTTAGGCTCTCCTCACTAGAGACATAGCAGTGGCATAGGTTCTAATCACCAGAGACATAAAAGTGTCTTAAGCTCTAGTCAGCAGAGACGTAGCAGTACCTTGGGCTATAATCACCAGATATATAGCACTGTCTTAGGCTCTAATCATCAGAGACATAGCACTGCCATAGCCACTAACTACCAGAGACAACATTGTCATAGCCACTGCTCACCAAATACATAGAAGTGTCTTAGGTTAGTAGTGTATGGGGCGGTATAATCCGGCAGTGGAAATATGGGAAGGGGTACTATAGCTATGTAAGGTGTATTACGTGGAGTATGTGACGTATGACATTCACGTCAAGAAAAATTACATTTATTAATTGAATAAAATTAGTTTTGAATGAGCTATTAGATTCGTCCTAGACTGATGTGTGTACATTTTGACTAAATATATTGTTTAGTATCTTGTTTGTCATGAGTCTGTGGCGTCATAAAACCATAACGTAAATAAATCAGATTTGAATGAATATTATTATATCCATCCTAAACCACGCACAAATCACCATATCCAGCAATACTGTGGTCGATATGTTTAATAATGACGTCATATTTATATGTCTTACGTAGAGTGAGTGTCTTGGTAACACTGTGACGTTTTATTCTCACGTCGATTAATGTTATACCATGTATGAAACACCATATCCACCAATACTGTGGATGTTATGATTATTAATGACGTCATATTTATATGTATTACATAGAGTGAGCTATGTCGTAAAACTATGACCTTTTATTTTGACGTCAATTAATCCACCAATATTGTGGTTGTTTTGTTTAATAGTGACGTCATATTTAAATGTTTTACGTAGAGTGAGTGACGTCTATAAACTGTGATATTTTATTTTGTTGTCGATTAATGTTGTACCATGCACGAAACACCATATCCGCCAATACTGTGTTTGTTATTTTTATTAATGACGTCATATTTTGATAGACTCTATAAAGTGGTAAACCTATATTTAAAAAAAAGTTATATAACTTTTACTACAAATATAACATTTAAATAAGAGGGAAATATTACAAGAAATGAAAGATAAATACACATTTTGTCATTACTATTATTTTAAAAATACACATTTTTCACAATTTATTATTATAATCATTCATAAAAATACAAAGATCGTCAAATAACAATAGATAGTCAAAATATGGGATAGGATCGGAGTGGTCGACAAAGGATTTGAAGGTCAGGACATTGTCTATGAATATCGATACATTAGGATGGTTGAGATCGTTTACACGGTGTGTGATAGAGTGTTCAAGACCGTATAAAGTTTTTAATTCGTCCGTAGACAAGTATATCTGAATTTGTTTTCACTCAGGCTCAATTTCCACACGCCAAAAAGTTTTTTCACAACTATGTTAACGTCGTCCATGTTCGACTCAAAGTTTACACAATTCTCCACACAATCGGACCAAAACGACATTTCTCTGACGAAAAAGTTCCATTGTGCAACGGTGCGTATTAGACGTTTAGAATTTGACGAAAACATCACGTGAGCATCAACGTTATGGTTAGGAAAGAGACCCGCTGCTACGTGTTTGTTCTGTTTATCATTTAGGTAGAAAGTCTTGGTCGACAACGATGGTTGTGAATCCTCGGGTAGATCTTTGGCGAAGAATGGTCCTCCACCATATTACAGCTGTACGTCCCCTCCTCCATCACTTTCTGCGTCTGGACTCATGACCGGTAATCAACAATCGTCACAATTAAAGCTCGTATCGTTGTCGTCGTCTTCGCTGTAAGTCTGTGAATCTCCTCAGGCTCCAGCCGGTGGCCTTGGCAACGGCACACAGATGGCAATAGTGGCCACACAAACCGGACTCTATGACTTGAAGTCGTTTTCTATTGTACATCCATCGTCCCGAGTGTTTATTCATATAGTCATCGATAGGCTCGGTCATCTGGCATATGTATCAAAATATTCCCCAAATTTTGAAAAATATAGAACCACCGAGTGGGATCCGGGCTTAGTGTGAGAGTCTAGATTGACCACAAATAAGGCGGGACGAGTGAAATTTTTTGTTAATTTGTCTGAAGGATATGTCCCTTTTTAGTATGAAATTTTACACTGAAGCAGTGTGTGTATTTGATGCAAATTCATGGTGCTAATAATTAATTTTCACTTTCCGATTAGAATTTATCGCCACCGTCCCCTCGTATTCAGAGTAGAACAAACAGATTATGGCGGTATCAAGGTATGTCTTGAACTGTAACTCAAATCTCACGTTCCCCTCTGTATGGAGGCTGGTGTGCGAGTCCTGTCCTGCAGTGTCGGGAGTCAAGTCGAACGCCAGCATAAAGTAACCTTTATTGACCATGTCTCACTTGATTAAATGTCTGTTGTTTTGGTGGTGTATGCCCAATCCTGATAATAATGTGTCATAGGGTGGACGTGCCAACGTCAAAATTGATCGAAATGGGCAAATGTTTTTGGATCCCGTTTACATATAGGACTAAACGATTCAGGTTTCTATGAATGAGTTGAAACGGATTCGTGTTCAAACTGCCCACAAACGCATCGTTAGACACCATAGTGAATAAAACAATTTTAAGGATACACCCTTGAATAACATTGTTTAGGCTCGAAGACTTGGATCTTTTGGGTACGGTCACAGACTTGACGTCCCCCCAATTGATATGGTATTGGGCCAGCTTTCGTAATAAGGTATTTTCAATGATGAGTGAAATAGTCGGCGACACTTCTACGTGTTTCACAAAGAGAGTGGCGTCTAAAGTTTTCAACCGGACAACGGTATTTAGCCTCTATTCACTGCTGACCTAACAGAATCTTAGGCTATACTCACCAGAGATATAGCCGTGTCAAAGGCTCTAGTCACCAGATGCATAGTAGTGTCTTAGGCTCTAACCACCAGAGACGTAGCAGTGTTTTAGAATCTACTCACCTGATACATACAAGTGCCTTAGGCTATACCAACCTGAGACATAACAGGCACTTAGTATCTACTCACCAGATACATAGCAATGCCTTATCTATAACCACGTGAGACATAAGAGTATTTTTAGGCTATACTAACCAGATACATATCAGTGTTTTAAGCTCTACTAAAAAGAGACATAGCAGTGTCTTAGGCTTTACTCACCAGAGTCATATAAGTGTTTAAGGTTGTAACTACATGAGACATAACAGTGTATTAGGATATAACTCCATAGACACAGCAGTGTCGTTGGCTATAGCCACCAGAGACATAACAATGTCTTAGGCTCTACTAACCAAAGACATAGCAGTGTCTTAGGCATCCATTCACTAGATACATAACAGTGTCTTCGGCTATACTCACCAGTGATATAGAACTGGCATAGGCTCTACACCACAGATATTGGATTATTTATCCTAACTTAAACACATTTATATGGTAGGATTCTGGTACGAAATAAAACCTTATAAGCCTTCTTAAAAAAAGCATCGAATATATTAGGCTACATCAACTTATTCAAAGAAAAAACTCACCAGTTTTCAATTTTATTATGTTCTCCAAAGCTTTTACTAACATATTTATTTCATTTAACTAATCACACATTGATGTATCTCATATATTCAATCAAATTAATGAACGATGTTGAAATGCCCCTTTTCCTTGTATGGGTGTAAAAGAGAAAGAGATACCTGAAAGCTTTCTTCTCTCGTACACAATGATATGCAAACGACGACTAAAAAATTTCAGTCACAGATGTCCATCCAATTATATCATAGAGTTCAATGGTACTATCGCATTAATGTGTTTGTTATTGGCACTAGTGTAGAGAAACGAGAAGATTAAGGTAAATTTCTTTGTGGTGAAAACATCTGTGTTTTTTTATATAGATGAAAACTTAACTTTCTTGCTGAGTTGTTTAACAATAAAAATAGTTCAGTGAATGAAATAATTATCTCTGTGTGAATTATACACCATCATACTTTAGTGATTTTAGGCAATATATGTGCGTAACAGAGAAACGTAATTTCCATCAGCTGTGATTGGAAATGTATGACATCATCTTCAATGAATCCTATTTTTAGATGGGGGCATGCGCAATATTTATGAAATAAATTTCCGCCATTCATAGTAGTCGATTATATTTGTAAAATACGAAGTTTTACTAAAATTCCTTAATGTATTGATCAATTAAAACGTTTTCGTTAAGGATGCGTTGGTATTTAGTGTTGTAAGGTACTTACTAACATTATGTACTGTTTATGAAGTGTTCAGTTTTTCAATTATAGGTTATACAATTATTTCTCAACTATGTACTAAATCACATGTAAAATGATTAAATAACACGGCCTTCTTTGTTTATCATATACTAACAATGATTAATATATAATGAATGCTCAGATTAGATAGTCTACCATTGATGTAAATGGTATTGTACAACTAGGATTCACATTGGTAAAATGAGTATTGTTTTTTATATAACTCTTGTTTGTTTGTAAAAAAAATAATATATTAAACTTTTTTAGTGTGGATATGTCTATTTAAAGGGGTCCCCACCTCCCCACTTGCTCAAGGCTTAAAAAGAACATTAGAGCCTTGTTAATTCAAACTAAATGGGACCAAAGCTTGTTTGGATTAGTGGAAATTTGGATTAAGCTGGAGATAAATGGGATACAATATTTTCACGAATTTCAATCAAATTTTCATCTATTTATTTGATATATCATAGGTATATAATGTAATATTTAGAGTAATTATTTTTAGTTGTATGAAAATACATTGTGTTGACTAGGTACATGTAGGCCTAAATATTAAGCATTTTTTACTATATATATCACTGTTTCTTTCAATTATATTTTAACTTTGAGCTTGTTAACCATAAAAAAATCACTTAATTTTTTCCCCTTTTTTTTGACAAGTTTGGTCTATCCAGAATTTTGGACTACTTACCGGTGCTCGGTATAGCAGGGCTTTACTGTATAACTGTTCACTGAATGTTTTGTATATATCTGATTTTATTTCATAAGTTAGCTACATTTTTTAATTTTTGTTTTATTTAGGACCACGTCTTACTACTCGTTCATGTTATATGCTTAAGTACTAATTACACTAATAGATTAGAAATGGGGAAGGTTGAACTTAGAGGAAGTGAACCCGCATTTGCGTGGAAGGAGAGTGGAAAACCACTTGGGGGGGGGGTGAACCACCCCCAGTTCACCCGACCGAGATTTGAACCTCAATCTCCTCGTTCTCGGCAGTCTTGCTCATCACGAAACTAGTATGTTAGCCAACTACGCCACCCGAGGCGAGTGATATTTATTGCTATAATGTTAGGCTACATTGAATATATTTTTTTTAAATACCAATTTGTGGAAATTCAACCCGAAACACAGATTCTACCTGTCCATGCAATACCACATTGGGGACAGTGTGCACCAAGGGTGAGATGCTTTCATTATTTTAATGTCAAATAATAATAAATTTTATATTTTAACTACCATAGACACAACAACAAAAGCAAATGTCCTCTGATAGCAAAATTAGTATTTTCAAATAATTTCATATTGTTTAAAAAAAATTAAGAATACTTAGCTAGGACTATTTAACAAAAGAACTAAAATATTTAGAACATAAGTATTCAAAAGAATGTCACATAATGGTACCAAAAGTATTTTAATACATGATAGTTGATATTTTTATTATAAAATATAGGATCTCTTGATCTTTCAATCCATCCTCATAAAATATTTTAATAACATTTAATCGAATAATTTATTTATTCACACAGTAAAGATTGGGTTAAGCTTGGTTGGGATAGTTTTAGCTACATTTAAACATTATAAACATTATGCTCCTAAAGAATATCATTCGCTAAAATATCTTCAACACATTATTTCAAAGAACTTTTTTCACTTTTGATCAAAATGTGTGACAGTCTACTTCAGGTTGTTTACTATAATTAGAATATTATAAGTGTTTATAATTAATCAAAGTAATAAAACAGTTTACCTAGTCATTTACAAACATTAGCCTTGTTATGTAAATCATAATTTGTTGTAATTATAAATGGTTAGTACATATTAATAAAAATGTTAAATCACCATCGTCTTGTAACCTAGGATGTTGTGGACTACTTGAATTATGTGAGTTTTCTTTATTTTAAACAAATTATTTAGAATAATTTTACAATATTTAATTTGTTATCATTGGAAATTTGCTTTTGTTATTGTATACAGAGATGCTAAAAAATATATATATACTTTATCATTATATGACATAGTTAAAAAAAATTTCACCCTTGATGCATAACATTCCTATCATATTTCTAATTTTTATCAAATTTAGGGCTATTATTCCCTCAGCAATGTGTTTTTTCATATGGTAAACTAAAAAATTCTGTTGCTTGGAACTTTTATTTTTAGCATGTTTCTTAATTTACTGAAAATTGTATTTTATTTGTAGTAACCCCAGAAAATATAAATTAAACCAGAGCTTGGATAAAATATTTATATTACTGAAGTGCGCTAAGTGAAGTTAAGTGTTGTTATTTAAATCCATAAAAAAATTGACAAGATATAAGGATATATGAGTAAAATATTATATAATGAAGTAGCTCTTAAAAGCTGGCATTATATGAGCCTGATTTTCCTGTTTGTGGTGATGATCAGTATATTTTTATTTCACACGATTCTAATTAAATGTTTTGTGTTAAAGTTAGGCATAGTTTACTCTTAGGCTGTGTGTGACAGTGTTAATTAAGGCTGATCTAAACCAATAGGCTTATAGCACTGCATAAGCCTCAAAAATTATTTTTATTTTAGGTCCAAGGGGGATTTATAATTTAGGACTAGCTTGAAGTTCTTAGTAGGTCTATACTTGTTTAAATTGTTCTGTAAAAGGTATTGGGGTCATTCCAAGCTAAATCAACAAATTTTAACCACCCTACCTTTACACATTAGCGTAAGTGTGTACAACCCGAATGGGTAGTAAGACGCTGTGCGGTGCTAATAATAATAATAATAATAACAAATTTTAATAAAAAAAATTGCCACACCATTTTTGATTTTGATGAAATTTGGTAGGAGATTTGCACCAATCTTTTAGACTTGCAAAACAATTTTTGTTATATTTATTAAAAAAAATTACTCTCTTGAGATATAGGCTATTTTTTACATCACGAACAGGCAAAAAGTGTCATTGTAGGGTTATTTTCTAAAATCTGTACTAAGTTTATTTGAACTAGCAGGGATGACAGCTAGGGCTCATTTGAAAGCTTAAAGAATGAGCTTTTTTTAGTTTAGACGAAATTAGATTTGAGTTAAAGCTAAGCATAGTTTTTTAGGCCTAAATTTTAATTTTTAAAATGGATTTTCCCGGAATTTGGGCTTAAAAAATATAATGAAGGATTTATAGTAACAGACCAATATTTTTTCCTGTTACACTTATGTATGATTAATATGCGCAGAAAAAAATTTGAACTGTTACTGATAGTCTTTCAACCTAAAAAATTGCTAGAATTTGGAAAATTTTCAAAAAATCTTTTTTCGGAGCCCAAAAAAGTTATGTGGGACATGTGTTAAAAATTTGAAATTGCCAGGATAGAAAGCCCCTATAGAGTACTTTAAAACAAAAAATATTACATCTTGTTACTTAAAGGGGTTCAGGTGACACAATCCTTTGAAGTAATAATAAAACAACGCTCAATCACTATTGAAAACTGGGCTAAGCAGGCATAGACATATTTTTGCTGAAAATTACATTAGGCCTATACTTTTTTGGCAAAATTCAAATTTGACTGAATTACTGAATTACAAAAACATAATTCAATCTAATAACAAAACTTACCTTTTAAGGCACACTTAGTGTTTTAAGTTTATCGCGTTGCCGTCTTTTTTTCATTAAGAAGAGTCGACAGGTGCTCATTCATCTGTGGTGTGATATTATGACCTCTTCCAGTAGCTGCCAAGAACAATTCACAGGGTGTGAAAATACACAGAATATTATTTTTTTGGACCCATGTGTTGTAGTAACTGGTTGATTTTTTGAAAGATGTGCCAGGACCATGAGGATGGAAAAAGTGTATTCGATATTCTTCTTCAGTATCATGAACTTTTATTTCAATAACCTCGCCCAACCACCAATCCTCATCATACACACAACAGATGTAATCCTTAAGCTTTGGCAGTCTGTTGTTGAACCTGAACTTCCTTACTGACTGCAACAATTCTGAATTCCTCCGACAGGGATGTAATGCGGACGTGAAGAACACTTTGGCTAACAGGAATAAAACTATGATATGATCTAGTCTGTGGTGCGGGAATGGCAAGTTGGTACCTTGTCTGAAGTTGCAGTCCAACCTCTTTAATGTCTTGTCTTGAACTAAAGAAAAACTCTATTTTTTTATATTGTCCACGCAATATTTGCACATATCTATTGGTGTGATGATGTGACTTTTTACTGTCCTCTGAAGACTTATCTTTCTTACAATCCTTTTAACTGTCCCACCAATTCCATCACATGGTCCCTTGCCATGGCATGTGGCAAAAAAATGCCACTCGGCTTGAGCTCCAAAATCTTGTTCATGGTGACACAAATTTATGAATTTTTTTGTTGTTCTTATATTGGGTAGCTGACCCATCAGAAAAGTAGAACACTTTTTTCACTTGAGGAAGGGATGATTTTAAACTGTCCATGAGTATTTTTTGAAAGGTGTAGAAAGCTGTGGTGTTGTGTTCCAATGAATCGCTTACTACACAAAAACAACTGTTTCATAACTCTTCATTTTCTTTGAAGTACAACACAAAGGGGTGTAACGTTGCCTGGTTACTCGACCAATGGTAGGATTGTACCTCGTCTTGTACTACGAAAGAAAAAATTTCAGAAAATTCTCCCATTAGTATGCATTCTTCCTCTTGCAGATTGGTCTTCTTTTCGTTGAGGAATTCTGCTTGTTTCTTAGCAATAAAATGATGTACCTTAAGTTGCTCAAACCTTTCCACTAGCCTAGTCAAGTACTCATCAAATGGAAGAACACAAGTAGACAGCTCACAACGTTCTGTTGAAACCCACTGTTTGAATTTAAGTTCTGTTTCAACTTTTTTTAAATCTTCCCACCCTTCTTCCAGTACTGCGTGCAGCCCATAACTTCCTGGACAATCATTACACTTTGACAACATGCACAACTCATTATCAATATTGCAGACCATATAGGTAAGGAGATGTTTGTAGTCCATTCCTACTTTTATGGCTCCAAGCATCAATTTTACATTCTGGTGTATGATACACACGCGAAATGCGTGACTGATGCACCAGTTAACACGCAGAACTTGGGTCTCAGTTCTGAAAACTTGGAAAACCCTATTTTAATGTTTGGGTACTATTTTTTAAAACATATGTAAAGCTCCTTAAGATTACATAAAATGAATTAATTATCCTTTCTGCTTAGCCCTGTTTTCAATAGTGATTGAGTGTTGTTTTGTTGTTATTTCAAAGGATTGTGGCACCTGAACCCCTTGAAGTAACAAGATGAAATATTTTTTGTTTTAAAGTACAATATATGGGCTTTCTATCCTGGCACTTTCAAATTTTTAACACATGTTCCACATGACTTTTTTGGGATCTGAAAAAGCAATTTTTCTTAAAATTTCCAAATTCTAGCAATTATTTTAGGTTGAAGGACTATCAATAACAGTTTAAAAAAATTCTGAACATACTACTCATACATAAGTGTAACAGGAAAAAATATTGGCCTGTTACTATAAATCCTTCATTATATTTTTTAAGCCCAAATTCCGAGAAAATCGATTTAAAAAATGAAAATTTAAGCTTAAAAAACTATGCTTAGCCTTAACTCAAATCTAATTTCATCTAAACTAAAAAAAAATTCATTCTTTAAGCTTTCAAATGAGTCCTAGCTGCCATCCCTGCTGGTTCAAATAAACTTAATGCAAATTCTAGAAAATAACCCCGAAATGGCATTTTTTGCTTGTTCGTGGTGTAAAAAATAGCCTATATCTCAAGGAGTAATTTTTTTAAAATATAACACAAATTGTTTTGGAGTCTAAAAGATTGGTACAAATCACCCACCAAATTTCATCAAAATCAAAAATGGTGTGGCAAAGTCCATTAAGTTAATTTAACATGGAATGACCCATTGGCTTAGGCCTAGTGTACAATTTGGAAGTTAATTTTAAGTATAGATAATCAATTTATATTTATCTTTAAACATGCTATATTTCAATTCCAACTTTACTGTCTGGTATGTCTCAGTCTCTTCCATGAATCAGATTTTTAAAGTCAACATATTATTCAAAATCTTGACATAGGCCTACATCTTTAAAAAGTAAGGCTTGCAGTAGTTCATAGTTTATTATAACCAGAAAAATCCAGGCATGTTAAGTTTCTAAAACTAAAACAATAAAAATATAGACCTAGCCCCTACATATCACATTAGCTTTGGTTGGTGTATTCACTGGTGCAACCAAGGCAGGGAGGGGTTTCACGCACCTCACAGTACGATGTTTTTAGTTTGTTTAAGTTTACACTTCCTTACAGCAAAAACCTACTAACATAGACCTCAGCTTAGCAGTTCACTCTGCAATGAATGTGAAAACCTCACTTAAGAAAATGAGAGAGGAAGCCAAAGTAAATTTTTCTTCCTTTTACCAAACTGTTGAAGTTATATGCAATGAACTAAGTGTTCCTGTTGCAAAACCTCGAACTGTGGGTCACCAGAGTAACAGAACAAATGTTCCCACTCAGAGCCCAAAAGATTACTTTAGACTAGTGAATTTCATACCATTCTTGGAGGAATTTATAACTTCTCTCAATGATAAGTTTGTCACTCACAAACACACATTGCAACCATTTCAATCACATGTTTATCAGAGTGAACCAAATGGTGTGGTGACGTTTGAGGTGGTGAAAGATGTTCAGAAATTGGCTCAATTTTACGATCTTCCCGAGCCCAACAATATCGAAGGCGAACTGGCACTGTGGCACCAGTTCATGAAGTCACACGATAAAAAGCCCTGAAATGCAATTGAAACCCCTTTTATGTGTAAGGTGAATCTATTTCCTCTCATACGAAGGATGAAGTACTCAATGGACTTTCTATGAAGTCAAGAAAAATTAACATAAGACTAGAGTGAATTATTTTAAAAGTGATTTTGTGAGTTAAGAGTGAGTGCAAGTTGCTTATTTGAATTTTCAGATAGTGCATAAAATAATTTTATAAATCAAATTTCCAAAGTATTATTTATTGAAACTTACATGTTTGTATATTCTAATATTATGCATCAATTACAACTTGTTCACAAGCAGCTTGTTTATAAATACTTAATAGTAACAATAATTACAGAAAAATTACCACATTTAGAAATTTTAAATTATTTTGGATATTATTGTATTTATTTTGATGCATTTGCATTTTGCAGTACATAGTTTTCAAATTTTCACGCGGAAAAAACCCAATGGTTCCCATTTAGTTAGCCAGTGAAACTAAACCCTCCAAACAAATGAATCCTGGCTGCGCCAGTGGGTGTATTAGTGTTTTTTTTAATAATGAATCCTGATGGCATAATATATCTCTTTAAAGTTTTACCTCTTTGTTTCAATTACATTTCCTATTTTGAAGGTAATTAAGATATATTACCCATAAAGTTATTCCCCCTTTCCATCTGATTTGCTACTTAAAAAACCCATGGCATCATTCTGCAATTGAACCACATTGACTGATTGGCCGCCATCTGTTGGCACCAACCTTTTCCGTATAAAGGGTGTCATGTGGTTGACACAATAAACCCTCTGTCTGTTAATCTCAGTTTTATAGATTGGAGTCTATACTTTTTTGTTCAAGTAGATCCTCATTTTTTCTCATGAGACCGAGTTAACCCTGTTTCAGATCAACTGCTTCACAGATAAATCTGGAAGTGCCAGGGATCGAACCTGGGCCTTTTGGATCTGTAGAAAGTAACTCTGACCACTAGATCAGAGTAAGTCATTTGAGACTCAAAGTAAACAAATAAAACATAAAAGAAACTGGAAAAGGTCCAGCCCTTAACAGTGTCACTAATTACACTCTGGTTATCAAATATAATGATTGGTAATATTTAGAGGCTTGGAAAAATTGTATTGGATATAAAAACAAATTGTTTCTGATATATTTTCAAAGAAATCTTTACAAACTCCAACCTTAGATCTAACCACCATAGTATGTATGACGTCTTAAGCCATCTATTTGTGATGTGCGCTCCAATGTATGCAATATCATCAGTAGTAAGTAATTTGTAATGGAGTTACAGGCTTTAACTATAGCACTACAGATATTAAGCCACCCTCAGGAATGGTTTAATTAATTGTTAAAAGTATGGTAACGCTTTTAAAGAGGTTAATAAGCTATAATATGCAAACATGTGTTTCTATCTGAGAAATGTAATATGTGATAAATCTACAAATTTTGTGATGCATGTACAAGAAGTTGTAAAACTGCATTTGGCCCAGCTGCTGTTTAATTCCAAAACCTGTATTCAGATATTCATCATTGACAACCGTATGTGCTCCTTTGAATAGAGTTGTGCAGAAAGGTTTTTGAGTCTATTCAATGTTCTCAGTGACCAAAGGACTAGTTTAACTTAAGAAAACCTTTGCCTCATCTGTGTAAGCTTCACATGCTCTTCCTACAGAGGCATACTTGTGAAAAGTCTCTAGCTAAATTATTCCACAAATGGAAATTAAACAAACTGGAATAATAACTATTGTTTTTCTTGCAGATGATGTCAGCCACGTGAAGAACTAGCACAATATGGGTGCATTTCTGGACAAGCCTAAGACTGAGAAGCACAATGAGCACGGGTTTGGTAACGGCCTTCATTACGGTGTGGCCAGCATGCAGGGCTGGAGGGTGGAGATGGAGGATGCACACTGCGCTATGACAGGTCTTGGGGAGGAGCTGCCCGATTGGTCCTTCTTTGCCGTGTTCGATGGTCATGCTGGTAAGATACTTACAATTGTTTAAATGTGTTTAAAATTAACACCTGGACATGTAAAATGAATCTGGGATCTTTGGCCTAATGCACTGATTCTCAACCACTAGCTAACCAGGTTCGTCTTCTGTCCAGGGTCATCTCTTGCTCATAGCCTAAGATGAAGTTTGTTGTAATTTGCACAGGATGTATTCTTAAAACTTGTACAAGCATTAAATCCAACCCCAAGTCACAGGGGGCTTTGATTCTATTAAATACTAATTAGCCAATGAATTCACACATCCATCTCAAACTTTGACAGGGAGGTCAAGGTTTAATCTCGGCCAGGTGAACTAGGAGTGGTCCCCCAAATGTGATTTGTCGCCAGTTTTTTTTAACCTTTCACCTAATAATTTGAGTGAATTTCTTCAAAGCTGCCTTCCCAATCCTTAACACATAAACTACAGTCCATCCATTGAAAGAGTGTTGGTAACTGACATCTATCAGAAGATTTGTATTGCAAATATTGTTTGAAAGTCACTAATGTTAACCTACTTGGAAATAATTATTATGTTCTTAGTAATACTATATTGTCACTCATAAACTTGTTAATATAGGCATCTAATAATACTTCCACGATTGACTTTTTTGTAACTATTTTAAAATAACAAAGTATGAATAAAACCATTGTTATTTTTTCCCCAATTGTGACATGTATTATAGTGCATGGAATAATACATTTAAAAGTATTATATCTACACTTGTATAGTTTTATAGTTCTAGATACCATATATTATAAAATAAATAAATATTTTTATAACTAAGAGAAAGAACCATACAAAATATGATTTTCAAAATAAAACATTTCCAATTTGTAAACACCTTAACATAAACACAACCGAATACAGTTTGTATGACATCCTTAACCACTCTCATTTGGTCCAGTTTGCCATCTTGGTTCATAAAGTGAAGGAAGCACCTTAAAAGCTTTCATTTGTAATGAATTTTTAAGTGAACTCTCATTTTTAGTCAAACTTAATTGAATTACAGAACACAAAACCAGAAAAAAGGACCATCCATACAGTTATATTCATAAGTTTGTGTTTCATTAATGTAAAAATGCTTAAAAGAAAAGATAATAAAATAAATTTTGGATTGTAATAGTTTTGACTGCCAAATGTAACAGCAGCTTAACACGTGGTCTTGCATATAATATGGTTTGGTGAAGAGATACATGATAGTAAATCTGGTAACTTTTGCTAGCTGTCAGTGATCATCACTAGCTGGATTGGCTTGTTACGTTGTTAATAACCCTGATGTGGAACTTAACCTCAGTATAATTAGTTTCAAAGGAAGTGTTGTATTAACAATCCTGGTTGTATACATTAGTATAACAACTACAGTGATACCAATGAGTCACTTTTCTTTTTTTTAGTCACTTAAAGTCACTTCTTTTAAAATAAAAACTCACTTTTAGTCACTTTCCTAGACAAAATTATCAAGTAGGCTTACTTACCTAACAGTGTTAAGGGTTTTTCAGAAGGGAGATCATTTAGTTATCTTATTCAGAAACATTAAATTTAGTATAAAATCTAAGAGCTGTATAATATAGCCTGCGTGTTAGTTTTTGCTGTGGTTTCTTACTGTCATAGTTTAAAGTGAGTCTCAGTTATGAGAAACTGAGGGGTTTTCTTAAAAACATATAATGGTTTTATTCGAAATTGCATTTTACCTGCATTGCTGGCCATATAGTCTAAGGTGCTACTCTCACAATAGAATAGACCGACGAGAACAGGAAGATTGGAGTTTTATGCCGGTCGGATGCACTGAGAGGGGTTTTTACTAAATGGTTTTCCACTCGCTTTTGCAAATGTAGGTGCACTTCCTCAAAATTTAACCTTCCTCATCCCTAACCAACAAGCATAATTAGTGCATAGGCACTTGGACTGGTGATAAGATGCAATGTTAAGAAAAAAATAATTTAGAAACCAGCATTAATGTGGCATTTTTATTTTCACGGTTTAATTTTTAACAGGATGAAGGTTTTGAGCGGATAAGTGCTTGTGGTGTCAGGAATATTTAACTGTATACAACTGAAATATAGGAAACTTTATAATGTTCCTGAAGATGGGTTGTTTGATGAGTAGAAGCTTTTGCAGCTTGAGGACAACATTCCTGAAATTGAAAAAGGTATTCAAGAAGACAAATTTTGGAGTTATTTGCTCACAATCCAGCTGAAAGCATCAACATATATCCAACTCTATGTAAAAGTTGTAAAAGATTCCCTATTTCGTTCCCATAGAAATGCAAATTTTGTGAGAAGGTTTTCCTCCTCAAGTAGAGTCCTCACAGAAGATCGGGCCCAAATGTCAGAACAAACATTAAATCCATATCCAACTACAAAAAATGCATCACAACATTATAATAATTAACCAGACTAGTGCTCATTACAACACAGCTATTAGCTCTTGTACAAGGTGCTCACAATAGCTATCTATACTACTTTGAAGAAAATTTAAAAAAAAACTGGTGATAAAAAGAAGAAAGAAAATTAATGCATTGAAAGAAGAAAATTCAAGAAACTTCGCAAAAGGAAAGGAAGAAATTTTGAAACATGAAGATGAACTAAAAGAGAAGTTGAAACTTAAAGAAGAAAATGCAAAACTGCAGATAAATTGTTCACAGAAACAAATGAAAGGCTACATAAGGCTTTGAAGAAGAATTTTCAGGAAGCAGAACTGCCCAAGCAATTTTAGGTGTTTGCCAAGTACAAAAAGAGGAAGAAATTACCATAAGAGAGGGACAGACCACCTTCAAATGAATAGTGAAAAACACAAAACATCTTTAATAACTTCATTCTTCAATAAAAAAAAGACCTAAAATATGTTTAGCTGTCTTTTGTAACTTTTTTACAAATAAAATATTGCTATCCATTGTTTGTAAACTATACCCCATCCAGGATCAAAGCTCAAATTACACTTCCCTTTAAATTTATTTTGGTGAATTTCTTAAAGTTAAGTTAAACTTTAAGTGACCTTTTTGATAGGGAACAAAGAAAAAACCATTTACATTATTTATACTGCTGGGATATTCTTGTCACTTTTAGTCACCATTAATTGTCTTAAAAGTCACTTTTTAATCCCTCTTTTGCAGCTTTTTGTCACTTTTCTCACTTATTTGAAGACACCTTGGCACTTTAATCCCTGACACTAATGTAATAAGGTGAACAATTCTCTTCATTTACAGGTGCCCGCGTCTCGGCCCATTGCGCTGACCATCTCCTTGAAAGCATAGTTCAAAGTGAAGAGTTCCCAGAAGATGTCACTAAAGGGATCAGGTCCGGATTTCTGCGTCTGGACAGTCACATGCGGGAGCTGCCAGAGTTGGCAAGTGGAGAGGACAAGTCTGGTTCTACTGCTGTGTGTGCGCTCATCTCCCCAAGACAGGTTTGCATGAGACATTCTTGCCATATGCTTCTTTTTTTTTCCAATTAAAATCTTAAAAAAAAATTTGGTTCGACTTCCTGAATTTAACTATCAGTTTTGGTTCCGGTTCCTATTCTCCAAACAAACATTTTAAAGGTTCTGGTTCTGGTTACAGTTAGAACACAAAGGTTTCAGTTCTTTTCGGTTCCTGATAGTGTTTCGGTTTTGGTTTTGATTCTTTAAAATTATTTAAATTTTAGCATAGCATCTTGCTATCAATTCAGGCTACGTCAATGTACTCATCTCAATAATGGTTTTTTTATTATTATTATTATTATTATTATTATTAGCACCGCGTCTTACTACCCGTTCGGGTTATACGCACTTACGCTAATGTGTAATGTTAGGGTGATTGTGAGATGAAATGGAGGACCTACAGTTTAACGTGGAATCCGAACCACGGTGGAGACCTGGCATTCCCCACATTCACAAGATGTCTTGTCAGAGGTGAAGGAAGGGTTTGGTAATCAAATAAATCTGTGCCGGGACGGTTTTTTAATAAATGAGGAGGATTATATTTTTATATTTTGAGGAAATGTATCCGTATTTGCATGGAAGGAGAGTGGAGAACCACTTTGGAAATAACACTCAAGTTCAAAAATATTGCTAGATTTAAAAAATATTATAACATACCTTAATAACAATAGTGCATCCTTCTAATTTGAATATTGATCTGTCACCGTTAATCTCATTTTCAAAAAAATTCCGAACTGAATTTTCTTTAATGCACCCCATCAATAATATTTATTTAAACCACTTACTAACAAACAAAAATAATCACCTCCCCACTTTACACACGGAACACATTTACTTAGCTACTTCCTAATTTAAACTGGAGTGAAAGAAATTAAAGTTTGCATTTTGCCACCCTCCATCTCCCTTTACCTGCTATTATAAGCGGTTCAACCAACCACCATATCAGTTTTCACTTCCAGTAAGCATTAAGTAGAATAGGCTTAGACTACCTGTTCAAAAGGGATGATTTCTTAATTTCTGTATTTCAACTTCTAAGGACTGTGGTATTATTTTCTGTCGATCAAAGCTAAATACATCTTCTTAAACCTGTAGCTTAAACATTAAAGTGAGAAAACAAAGAACAATGTGACAGTTATGACATTCCTCCAGAATCTAAACTCATTAGTGTGTATTGCTAATCACCTTAGAAAAGAGGTTTCAAACAAAGTAGTAAACTAAAATATATCAAACCCTTTCAGAACTTACTGAGAAAGGGGGAAACACAACATTTCAAAAGTAAACTAAGCTTGGGAAAGAAATAAAAAGAGTGTGCAACATGTCAAAAGTATATATAATTTTGTAAAACTAGGAACCTTTATGAACCTAAAATTACTTAACAGTTCAAATTCCTGTTCCAGATCTTCAGAATAATGTTTTTAGTGTTTCGATTCTGGTTCCTTGAAAATAAATTTTTATTTCATTTATTGGTTCCTGTTCCAGTTCGACTCCCTGGTTTAAAAAAAACAAACATGGTTTATACAGCTTGCTTTCATTATTGTTCATCTTTTCATTTTTCGCTGACATTGGTGGTGACCTCTTGGTTTAAAGCTAACATTGAGTTTACTCTTGATGGAAGTAAAGGTTCAAAGAAATGCATCTGCGTTAAAAGGAGAGGATTTAAAATTTGGTCTTCACCCAAAAAAATCCTGATACAAGATTTGAAGGGGGGGAAAAATTTAAATCTTGAATCTAATGTATTTTTGAATCCTTTAATCCCAAATATCCTTCAGGATTCAAAGATTTGACATGTACCAAACAACTATTATATATTGCATTATACAATCACACTGTACACTTTCTCTCTTTTTTTGTTGATGCTAAGGTGTTTGTGGCTAACTGCGGAGACTCCAGGGCACTGCTTTGCCGGGCGGGTAGGCCGGCATTTGCCACCAGGGATCACAAGCCCATGCTACCTGGAGAGAAGGAAAGAATCCTGCTTGCTGGTGGCAGCGTCATGATTCAACGTGTCAATGGTGAGTTTGCTTGTCAGCCATCTTACTGCACTTCCACAGATTGCCTAAGAAATATTAGTTCTAACAACATTGCCACTGACTAAGTAAATGCTTTTTTTTCCCCTCTACATTTAAAATTCGGTATAGATAACTGCCATTTACAACTATAAATTGTAGGCTTGGTTAAAAAAGACACCTGAATATGGGAATCAAACCCTGGACCTATAGCATAGTGTGCCATTGAACTCTCTAGTTACTTAATAGCAGGCAATCTCATGCATCAATCATAGATACTGTCTCAAAATAAAGGTGATGTATGACCATGTGCAAGGAATTAACGTGTTATGTTGACATTAAAAAAAATCTTTTAGTTTGAATGTCTCCACTTGTTATGTTGATGCGTTTTCTCTTCTTCTTTTAGTTTGGATTGCACCACAGTGGTTACCTTCTTTTGTCTTGATGTGGGAGGGAGTTGAGGGATTTGAAAAGGTGTTGTGGATGTTCTGGTGTCAGTTAGGGTGACTGAAGAGGATGAGTGGGTTGGGAAGGTTTGAGATAGTATAGGGGCAGTTTATATAACTCTTTGTAGCCAGAGACAAAGAGGAGAGTAGTAAACTGTGGCGCCTGAGGCTTAATTTAGAAAAGAGGGGAGGAAGAGGGCGGCCGAAATGTTTCATGGCCATAACACTAAAAAAACATTTTTAAGGACATTTTTAAAATACAAAGATGTATAAATATCATTCTCAGTCTAGACATTAAAATATATACACTCTCTTTAAGGAAAACCTTTTTTCGCTTTATGATATAACTGTATTACAGTATGTGTGAAAGACGTTACAAGAAAAGGTGGATAGAAACAATGTCCATTTCCTGTGTTTGTCCTTTATGTTTTTCCTTTTACATGTACCTATCTAAGTGTCCTCTCATTCTCTATAAATCTCCTTTTTCTCACTTGTGTTTTTTTGCTTTCCTCTTTTAGAAAGTTGCGTAGCACGATTCATACTTCTTCCTGATGAATTCCAATAGAATGAAACCAAGGTCAGGAGATTGGGGGTTAACGATTGATTTTCTTCAAGAGCCGGGCATAATTTTTTTTTTTGTCCAATGGCAGCAATGTAAAGTGTGAACTGTGTTCTTCTTTTCATTGTAAAGGCCATATTGTATCCTTTCCTTTTATATGTTTTAATCCACCTTTCCTGTACTTTATTCCAAATATAGTACACTATATACACTCTTAAATTTCTAAACACACTTTACCCATTCACAATAACTTCCCTTCGTCTGTATTTTAAATAAAAACATTAAAATATATATACATAAGTTCTTCTTTTATCATCTCAACTCACAATTGGGTAGTTATTCTTAACATTGCAGGGATGGTTGGTTCCCTGAAGAGCAACACTAGTTTTGTGCAACACACTTATATATCTGAGTGATACAGCATTGCCATTCTCGACTAAAAGTTCATGGTTTGATTTCCAAGTGTAGGTGTTATATTTCAAGCAAGTACTTTCAGTATTAATTTTGATTATTTCTCGTCCTAACAAAGGATGTTCAATAGGGGTCAGCAATCTCAAAGTGTTATCATTCAAGTAGAGATCGAGGATCTTCTTAGAGATAACTCCTGAGTGAGTTAAGTTTTAGTTTAATAAATATATAAAACTAAAACTCAACTTGGCATTTAAAAATTATTACTTATTAAAATTAGAAAGAAAGAAAAAAATAGGGACCCTCAAATCCCTCCAACGAGGTAAGTGGTTTTACTAAGGGCTGTAGGTGTGAATCAACAATCAATCAGTGACAGGGTTGCCATCCACACAGAGAATTGAGAAAATAAGAAAATTTGTGTTTGGAAAAAAATAAGAAAACACAGGAAATTTGCAAAATCTAGCAAAAAATACTGGAAATTTTTGTTAGGAGGTCCTTGGTTGGACAAAAAAGTTCTCTAAAGAATAGGGGTGTGCGAAGCCAGTTTTTTCAGTTCGAAGCGAAGTCGAAGCGAATATTCAAGAATATTCTCGAAGTCGAATCGAAGTTCGAATAAAATTTAAACAACTAATAATAGCTCTTAAAACAAATTATTTTTCTAAAAAAAACTGGATGTTTTTAGCCTTAATATATTTATTTCAAATGCTATTAAATTGATATATTTTATCTATCTTTAATAAAAACCTTACAATTTAGCCTAATTATGTAATAATACACAATGAGACATTAACCTTTTTANCTAAAGAACTAAAAACACTAGTTGTATATGCCTTGTTACCCTTTAAACAAGAGTTGTGAAGCAATAGAAGATGATTTTCTCCATAAAACTTAAACAACTTATTAGCCCAAATATAGTATGGCCTAAAGTTTTGAGGTGCTCTACATTAAAAATAAATGGTCTCGAATATAATAGAACCTGACATTATGACAGCAACAGAGGTAAAAACTTAATAACTTTGACACACTTTTTTTTTATTAAAAGCTAAGTGAGAATAAAATTACCATAATTATTATTTAAAGCTACCAGTTTTCACTCACTTGCGGGTCTGCCATAGATGATTTTTTACCAGTAACACAGCACAAACTAACACTCATCTACTGAATTAACAGTTCACTGACACTGAAGCAGTGGTCTGTAACTGGGTTCTAGGTGGTCCGCAAAATTTTCTAAAATTTCTTTGGAAAATTTGTATTTGTAACACACAAGTAATGCAACTTTAAGATAAGCGGTGTGTACAGTGCTATATCACACTAAGCTGAGTGTACCAACTCCAAAACTATTCAGCTCAGGCCTTCAAGGTCAAATGTGCTGAAGGATGCGCAGTACAATATCCACATACAATAAGAAGCCTACATCATCAGGACTTAGTAGTCCTTTGCGTTTGGTAGTTAGTTTATTATTATTATTATTATTATTATTATTAGCACCGCGTCTTACTACCCGTTCGGGTTGTACGCACTTACGCTAATGTGTAATGGTAGGATGATTGTGAGATGAAATGGAGGACCTACAGTTTAACGTGGAATCCGAACCACGGTGGAGGCCTGGCATTCCCCACATTCACAAGATGTCTTGTCAGAGGTGAAGGAAGGGTTTTGTAATCAGATAAATCTATGCCGGGACCGAGGAATGAACCCCGGCCGCCAGCATAGAAGTCTGACACCTTACCCCTAGACCGCCAGGTCACCCGGTAGTTAGTTAGTTATGTGTTTTGTGTGGGGGGGGGGCTTATATATTGTATAGGGCTACCATTGACATTAGTTTTGTTTTATTTGTAATTTAAATTCAGAATGGATCGCTAGCTTAACTGTGGTTCATTGAATTGGAATACAAGTGAAATTTATACGAATCCTTATGGGCCTGCTAAATCTAAAATCATTAATCATTTTTTCAAGCCAGTTCTTTTATTACCAAAAAACAAAATAAATGTGTAAACAGGGAATATGATAGATATTACCTGAAAATTGGGTTTTATGGGACCGGTGACAAACTTGCGCCTAATCCTCTTTGTATTGTGTTCTATGACACTTTGTATAGTGACGCGATGAAATCGTCCACACTTTCATGACACTTACAAACAAAACATGGAGATTTAGCCCATAAACCGGTTGAATATTTTAAAAACAAATGTCATCACAGAAATCAATTACTTCTGTTGCTATGGGTGAGGAAGAGAGTAAAGCTACAGAGGCAGATGCTTGAGGAAAAGGTAGGGCGAGCAACAGACAAGATTCCTTTGTTAAATGATTACAATTCAGCGTCGCCTAACAACTTTGGTATTTAATGGGGAGGAGCATTTAATCACATATGTGCGTGGTAGCAGTTGATAAATCCATACACCATGTAAATACAAATTAAATTTATTTTTATTTTTTCATAATTAGATGTATTTCATTTCTATAGAAATACTACAAACCATAATTGGTGAGTAAAACATTTTCCAAGTGATTTATGGGTGTAAAGTTATATAAATAACCACACTATAGTTTATTTAAAGCATAAAACAAGTAATAAAAAATATTCAAACTTCGATTTGGCTTCAATAACATTTCATTTATTCAATTCAAGTTTGTTTTATGCTGGAAAAGGAGATTTCACACACCCCTGGTTTTTTATATATATTATTATTATTATTATTATTATTATTATTATTATTATTATTATTATTAGCACCGCGTTTTTATATACACACACACACACACACAGTCACACAAAAATCCTGAAATATCAAAACTTTAGATTCAATGTATAAGTGACTTTCTACTATTAAAGCCTTAAGAAGTAAAGATGATGTCAAAATTGTGCATTGTATTTTCCCCATATTTTTTCCTCTTTTCCTTAGTGGGCTTTTTTCACTCAATTTTTAATGAATTTTTTTTATTATTATTATTTTTTTTCTTTCAATTTTCATTATTTTATAATTATCCAGTTATTGGGTTTCAATCATTGTTAAACAAAAATGCATAAGTAAAATTTGTGTAAATTGTGTCAAATAATAGATGCATGTGTTGATACAGGTTCATTGGCAGTGTCACGCGCGCTGGGTGACTATGAGTACAAGAATGTGGAAGGCCGCGGACCATGCGAACAGCTGGTGTCGCCAGAGCCCGAGGTGTCGGTCATGGACAGAGATGAGGAACGTGATGAGTTCTTGGTTCTGGCCTGTGATGGCGTCTGGGACGTCATGTCCAACGACGACCTATGCAATTTTGTGAGGTCGCGGCTTGTCCTAACGGATGACCTGGAGTGTATTGCTAATCAAGTGATAGACACTTGTCTCTACAAGGTACTGTGGTTTGTTGTATTCCTGGAGGCTAACTTTCTCCCTGGTATGGATGTGGTGTAGCATTAAAATAATATCACCAGCTTCCATTAACCATTGGTGGCCGCATGGTGGTACTCTTGATATAAAGTGTCATTTTTTCAATAGAGCGTATTGCTTCTGGAGTGTATTGCTAATCAAGTGATAGACACTTGTCTCTACAAGGTACTGTGGTTTGTTGTATTCCTGGAGGCTAGTTTTCTCCCTGGTATGGATGTGGTGTAGCATTAAAATAATATGATCACCAGCTTCCATTAACCATTGGTGGCCGCATGGTGGTACTCTTGATATAAAGTGTCATTTTTTCAATAGAGCGTATTGCCGGTGAAGGGTAATTAAGGGTTCGAATCTTGGTCAAGTGTACTGAGAATTATTTAGCCTGGTTTCATACTTTCTTTCCACACAAATGTTTGTCCATCTCCTCTAAATTATATCTTCCTTTTATATATATATATCTTTTGCGAAAAAAATAAAAAAAATAGCTCCCATTCCATTTAATCACAGTTGATAGGATTCTTCAGGTTTGAATTCCGTCCAGGAATATTAGTAAATTAGTAAATACACCACATAGATTTTCGTTAGTTATAGAAACGCTTTGCTAGAGTATTAAAGTAATTAGAAGGCCAACAGGATCAGTTGGTAGCATGTGTTATGTAGATTTTTGAATGGTATCATGTGTGTGTATATTGTGCTTGACCTCGCTGCCTTGTGGCTGTTATAGGGCAGCAGAGATAACATGAGCATTGTGCTAGTCACGTTCCCTGGTTGCCTCCAACCCTCTGCTGATGCTATCCAAAAAGAGGTCCAGCTTGAAGCCACAATAGAGAGGAGGATAACTGGTAAGGACAACAAACTAATTAGAAATATGGATAATTATCCATAGCTGCAGCGAGGAGGGGGGCAGCAGGGGTGACCATCTTGGGTGCTGAGCTGGAGAGGGTGCCATAAAGACGTATATGTTTTTATAAGTGTAAAAAGACTTTAAATTTGTAACAGACATGTCTTTCAATCTACGAGTGTAAAAGAATTAAAGGCTAGTGTAAAACGCTTAGCAAATAAATATAAGGATCTGGATATTACTGAAATATGGGTGGAAATAGCTAGTTTTAAGTTTCAGGCTGCTTCTTTATTTGAAAAACATCAAGATTTTTCCTAAGAATCCTATCTTAACATATTAGTTTTAAACGTTTCAGTTTTTATTCAAAATTTAAAATTTTTGATTCATATGGGTTTATTAATGACTTAGAAAAAAATAATAGGTGCCTCATGACATATAAAAACGAATAAGTACCTATTGACCCAGAAAGCAAAGAACCACCTAATGGCTCAAAATTTTAACCCATAAAACAAATTAAGTGCCTAATAGCTCAGAAATATTAATATGTAGCTAATGACTTAGAATAAATGCAATATTCCTTATAACTACAAACTATGATTAAGTGTATAGTGGCCCAGGGACACAAATAAGGTCACGATTCATAAAATTGAATCATTGTCTAATAATTGGAAATATATTAAAACTGTGGAAACACTGTAAAGTATAAGATATTGATATGGAAGGAAACCAATTTGAAACGATAGCTGGGTTGGGTCTTGATAGAAACAAATAAACTTCACTTTTTTTTCTTCTACTTCTTAGTCTTATTATTATTAGCACCGTGTCTTACTACCCGTTCGAGTTATACGCACTTACGCTAATGTGTAGTGGTTAGGGTGATTGTGAGATGAAATGGAGGACCTACAGTTTAATGTGGAATCCAAACCACGGTGGAGGCCTGGCATTCCCCACATCACTTTTTCTTGTTTCTTCAGACACTGTTCACACTTTCATGTTCTAATTAAATTCACAGCAGAAAAAAAACATTTTGGAAATATTCCTTTATCATCTTAAGAGACACAAAATAAGAGAGAGAAAATAGAAATATAATTGAAAAAGTTGTAGAGTGATTAGTAAGCATCATAATAGCTATAAAAAGGATTAAACTACTATTTTTAAAAACATTTTTTTTAGTTCTACAATTTTAAAAAAGATATTTTTTAAAATTCTCAAATATCCTTGAAAATTCAAAGATTGGAAGTACTCATCTCTATTTTATAAGCATTAAAAAATTTTTTATGTGTTTGTTCTTGCAGAGCTCGTGCGACAAGGAGATAATCTGAAGTTCCTGCATGTCCTGCAGACCTTGGCCGATGAGGACATCCCGGGGCTTCCCCCAGGGGGAGGACTCAGTGCTAAGTATGTACCATGATCTTTTATACTGGGATAGCTCACTCACCACCAGTCCTCAATGATTTACCAATATATTCTCTTTGAGCCAATTTTCATAATTTTTGTTTTGAACCTTCCTTAGCTAGTGAAAAACTGATCTTTTTTTCTTTCTCTGCCACTTCTTCCTACCATTTGGGCTATCTGCATATTTACCAATGGAGTGAAGAAGGTAGAATTAAAGGGAAATGTTCTTTCATTTATTTGAAGGGAAAGTGAGAAACCAATCAGGTACATTTACCCACCAGACCAGGATTCAAACTCTTATCTCCCTGTCATTGGCAATTCAGTCTCTCGCGAGAGATAATGGGACCACTGAAACCAACACCTACAATGTTAAAGCTGCTTAGTAGTAAGCGTAATTCTGTTAAATATAATAGATAAATAGGAGGTCCAACACAAAATAACTATAACACTCACATTAAAATATAATAGAAAAAAAATCAAAATGTTTTCAACACTCATCTCTTTAAAGACATCCATCCGACATCTTAGCTATGTAGAGTGTCTATATACTGAGCTAAGGGCTCGATTCTCGGTATGGATGAAAAAAATTCCATTGATAAAATATGGGCTTACCCTTTTACACTGATGAATTAACAGCCGGGGACTGGATGTTGTGCCTCTCCTATTCTTAAGTTAGATTATAAGCCATATGAAGCTACGGCAGACCTAGCAAGCCGGTATTAGAAAATATATGGCTTGAATCAAAAACTGACACAGGCTGGAAAAAGTTATGGATGTAAAATTAAATGGTTTTTAAAGACATTACAATTATACTAACAATTACAAAAAAAAAAAGTTTCTTTACGCGTTTCACACTTCTCCCTAATGAGTTTCGACAGAATGAGTTCTAGGTCGGGGGATTGGGTGGTGACGATATGTAACCATTACCTCTTTGTCCAATAGTAGCAATGTAAAGTGTGAACTGTGTTCTTCCTTTTTATATGTTTCCATCAACTTTCCTTCTTACAAATATAAAAAAGTTTCAGTAAATTGACGTTGGAATTAGCTAATCTTTTCCAAAAATAAGTATCTTTAACTTTGATCTCCATCCTATAAGAAAACATAATAATCACAAGTAGTTATAAATTTGAAATGTTTCCTCTCTCGTTTATTAGTCCTTAATGTAATAATCGTGCATGATATCTTTTTCTGTTCCAATTCCATCCCTCTATGTGCAGTTATGCTTGTGCCTTAAATGGGCCCATCCCTAGTTTTAAGATATAATTGAGGTACAGGTGCTATGAATTGTGTAGGACTCCATCCCAATAACCTACGCATTGAGTATAAAAACCTATTAACAATACTTGCTTGAGTACTAAAATTTGGTGGCCTGTTTAACACACTTTTTATAAAACACTTTCATTCCAAATCATTGTTCGAAGTCTCACAATCGATGGAAAAACCTTTTTAAAAAATTGAGAAAATTATATTTTTTGCCAGGAAAACTGGAAATTTAGTTGGAATTTAATTATATAGTTTGAGTGCATGAAAACCCTCAAATCAAATCATGATGAATCGTAAATACCTACTTAAGGCAGATGTTGCATTGCAATGTCAAAAATTCTTAAATCGCCCAGTCCTACCTACCCTTCACCAGCAACCTAGATCAGATGAGCATGAAATTTGGTCCACTGCCCATTGATGGGAATTGTGGCACTTATTTAGAGAAAGGCTATCTTTAAATGGCCTTTGGCACCCAAATCAATGATCTGTTGTTTTTTTTAACTTGTGTTTCTAACTTATTAAACAATTCATTTCAAATGAATAACAGTAATTTTAACTGCGCCTTTTATCCAATTACATTTAAAAACCCTTAAAAATGGATTGGCAAAGTATCCAATATTCAAAATTTTAAAGAGCACTGTGTACTTATTGTATTCCTCTTCATTTTTTTTTTATCTTTATTTTTCTTCTGTTTACAGGCAAAACTTCATTGAAAACGTGTACAAGAAACTTTGCCCGAACCAATCTGACAGTGTAAGTCTAAGTTATGAGTATGGAGGCTACTGAACTTTGTGTATTTTTAATTGAAATAGTATGTGAATGTAATTTACTTTTACTTTCTTCTTTTTTTTTTCCTGTGGGAATAGTAATTAAATCATGTCTTGCAATGTCAATTTATTTTGTTAATAGTATTTTTCTTTTCTTTTTTGTTTGCAAGACTAACTAAAAGCTGTATTTAATTTATTACTAAAGTATAGTTGGGTTGTCATTTAAATTTTCACAAATAATAATATAAGCATAATTTTACAATATTAATGCAGTAAATATATTGTTTTTGTTTGAACTCAGGAACTATTTCAGTATTTCTGTCCAAATTTCTTTTAGGGGGTTGGGGGGTGGTCTAAAGTTGGTGGGGGTTTGGATGATTGTCTTTCTAGCAAATAATTTTATCTCTTAGGAAGAGAGCCATTGTTTTGTTAATTTTATGTACAGAACACTCATTGTTAACTCTAATTGGAGATGAGTCAGATCCACTTTTTTAACTAAAATTTTGAATCTAAATAGACATTTTATTTTAGAGTACAAATTTGAATCTAGCAAAGTGTTTAAAGTGATGCACATAACAAATTTAGAAATGTTAAGGAAGTTTCTAAGCAAGCACCTTTTTTTAAGTTTAGATAATGCCAATACTCTAACCCACTGCCAAAAATACTGGTCTTAATTTGTCAAGTGAAGCAATCTTAACTCAAAAGCACTATTTTGAGTGTACACTCAATTTTTTCCGAAAAGTAGTAAGCTAATCTTGTTAGGTTCCACTATGGTACAGCTTACAAGATAGGTCAAGGTAAGACTGCTTCCTCTTTAGGTAAACGGAGGGAACGTATTTGCCAATTGTGTTTTTTCATGTATTAGTATGTTTAACACCATGGCTATTAACAACTTATTCTAAGCGATATAGTGAGTAATATAAAGGAAATGTAGCCTGAAGTGGGGTGTAAAAACTAAAGTGAAAAATCACTCTTGGAAAACCACCTGTATGTCCAGGTAAGATTTTAACCACAACCTTTCTGTCATCTGTTATCCAGTATAGTGAGAGCCTGGAACCTTAGATCTTGTAACCATCGGTGTATATATATAAAATTTGTTAAAAATCACTACTAGATTGTTTTATAACTCATTTAATGCACTGCATATTTATTTTTTATTCATTTTATTAGACTGGATACATATTAGGCCTGGACGGGATCTCTAACTTTGGGAAAACATTAGGGAAATTGATGTTCTCAAAACTCGGGTGGGAATAATTATTTCCCCGAGATTTTTCGGGAAAAAATTTATGTAAAAATATTTTCAATAAAATTACCATTTATCAATGTCATGTTTGTACTTAATGCTCATCAAGAATATTATTAATTTATTAAAAGTAAACTTAACCTTATCTTATGTTATGAAAGTAGATACCTGAAACTTCAGTTGCTTTTATTTTACAACTACTCTGGTCAACACTAAGTAGCTTATAAATATTAAATTATGCAAAAAAAGAAAAAATTGCACCAAAAGGCTATTTTAAATTAAACATTGAAAGGGATAACAGAAAACTGTAGGCTTTCAAGCTCACAATTAAAAACACAAGCACACACATAATCATACAAATTTTGGGGTACATAAGAAGAGAATAAAACACCAACTAGACTATGGCAGCATGGCTAGAAGGAAAATATTGATAACCATGCACCCTGAAAATTTTATAATTATGTCTCTTATTGTATTTTTAATTGTGAACTTTGAGGCCTACAGTTTTCTGGTAGCTGTGTAGGCCTGTCCTTTCTATCTTATTTTCAATATTTAATTTAAAATTATACAAAAAAAAAAAATTCATCACACTTATTTGTGTAAAGAGATGATTACTATGATAATGGTATTATTTGGAATGGCATCCATTTGCTTTTGTCTCATAAATAATATTTGGTTAAACTAATATTATTGAAGTTTACCAGTGCTTTTTGTGAGAGGTTTAGTAAGTAACTGACCCGCCTCGGTGACGTAGTTGGCTAACGCGCTAGTCGTGTTGAGCTCAACTGCTGAGGACGGGGAGATCGAGGTTTGAATCTCGGTCGGGTGAACTCCTTCCCAATTCCTAATCCATTAGTGTAATTAGTACTTAAAGCGTATAACCTGAACGGGTAGTAAGACGCGGTGCTAAATAATAAATAGTAATTAACTAAACCGATTGAGATAACCGGGCGCACTGACATAGTTAAGAAATGTTTTTGGTGTTCTTATGAATAAGACTGTGGCTCACTTTTATTCATTCGTTTTAATACATTGAGTTTTACTGTACAAGCTATTTAAATTCATGTCATAAATGTTTTATTTAAAAACTTTTTATTCAATCTTAAAATTGATGTTTAGTATGTATTTATATTGATACTAAAAATAATTGATAAAAAATACACAATTATATTAGTTGCATTAGGCCTAGCTATTTTATTTTACCTTACTCAACACATGTTAGACGAAACAATACCAAGTTTTTATTTGGAAAACTTACAATTTAAAAATGAATTAATATAAAAATTTTGAGCTTACAAATTTTTTTCTTTTGAAAATTCCACAAGATTACAGAATTTAAATTTATTGTTCAGACCTATAACTGCAATCAATTCAGAGTTTTTGTCCCTTCTCTTATCCCTATTAAAAAATGTTTTAGACATCTAACACTTCACTTGAATTTAATTGAAACTCTAAAATAGGATCACCTTTTGATCAAACTGCCAAAATCATTCAATTTTTTTTTATTGTAATGAATGGGAGTGCTAAGCTTAGATTAAAATTATAAATCTGAAATATATATATATATAAATCTGAAATACATATATATATATATATATATATATNATATATATATATATATATATATATATATATATATAAATCTAAAATACATATATATATGTCTAAAGGTGAACATTACTTTTATTTCATTCCCTCACAGGCCTATTATTTAGTAATACATTTTAAATTATTTATTATGACTTATGAGATGTACGACTTTGATTAGTTTGGTTTTACATATTGCTCTATAGTAATGTAGGTTTGCGATACACTTTGAAAGCCTAGAAAATATAGGAATTATTTTATTCTGGAAAAAACAAAAACTAAACGGTGAATTTCACAAAAACCTAACAAACTGAAGAACTTATTTATGTTATTCCTTTAATTTAATAGTTCCTACAATACTTGTGTTGCTGCCTTTATAGAAAATACATAAAATAAATAAAATGTACACTCTGCTTACCCTGAGTCTTACCCAGTCTTAGCTTGACAGATTACTGCACTATGGCCTTAACCTATAAGCTGTACTATAGTGGAAGAATAAAAGGTAAGTTTGCATTTTAGTGACATTGTAGTTTTCTTACGCAATCCAATCAACTGAAAATTGCTGTTAGAGCAACGAGTTGATCACAATCAACCTGTTTCCGACCCTATTTTATCCCCTTCATCCTCTCAACCAATAGCCTGCCTTAGCACTAGTCATTGTTAAGACAAATCAAATTTCATTAATCTATTCTTCAGTCCAAGCTGTATAGAAAAATAGGAGCTCCTCCTGGTCAAAACACACAGAATTTTAAAGTAAGAAAATGGTGGCAACCTAGTATTATAACTGAGAAATAGTGCCCTTTAGGAAATACTTAAGTGAAGCAGTATTTGTACCCCTTCTTTTTAGGGAATATAGGTGACACGATTAAAGTTTTTAAATATTAACCAACAAATAAATATCTAGTTCATACAGTCTATTTTGATAGTTTTGAAATAATCTTCTTGAGTCATCAACCCAAAGGTTGGTTTAGTTTGATTTCTCTCCATCCAAAGCTGGGCATGCACTCCACCTTCGGCTGGCTAGTGCCACCTGCACCATCTAGTAGAAATACTATGTACTAAGAGAGTTCAGAAAGTATGGTGGTTCCTCATTGCCTTTCACACTAAATTTCTATGAGCGGATGCGAAAGAGCCAATGGAAAGGTATTTTCCACATATCTTCCAGGGTTCTTTTACATGCCAAAATTGACAAGGGATGGGCGGTTTTACTTCCTCTTTATTGTGCTACAAATTTTTATCACTCAAGAAAAATTTGTTGACGTTGTCTGGATTTGAACCCACAAGCATTGGGTCTTTAGTTAAGCACTTTACCCCAAGACCACCGAGGTTGATAATTTGGGAATATAAATTTCATTTTACAGTGTAATCTCTCATCAGATCCTAAATCATTACATACCTAACAAACAGGTTGATTTATAAAAATAATAGTTTGTGATGTTTACTATACTACAAGATCAACAGCGACCGCTCGGAATTCCACAATTTTCTCGTAAGCCTAGTTCATATGTATTTGAAATATAAAAATGAACAGAAAAATCATAAATTGACGCACAGATTATTCACACACTGAATAACCCATGAGTGAATGGTTGAGATATTAGTCTTTTGTTATTTTAAGACAAAATTATGTATGTCAATCTATTTCACATGATTTTGGTACGTATATTGTGTCACACTTTACTTAAAAATTAGAGATGGGTCCTTTAAATCTTTAAAATCCTTGGATCTTAATTGAGATACATTATTTGAAGACTGATTATTTTTAAAGAAAGAAAAAAAAAAGAACTTTTAGACATATTATTAATTGCTCATCTCACTATAATTCTAGGCCAAACTTAACAAACAGACTCCAAACCATTCATTTACAATTTTAATTTATCTATATTTAGGTTCTCAAGGAATTTAAGACTCAGAATACACAAAAAATTAATTTTACCAGTTCTACTTTATGGGTATGAAACTTGTTTGCTTACCTTACATGATGAAAACAAAATTAGGGTGTTCAAAAACAAGCTGCTTAGGAAAATGTTTGGTCCAAAAAGGGATAAGGCTTCTGAGGAGTGGAGTAGGTTACATACTGATGAGTTGCCTACCCTTTATTCATCAGAAAACATTGTTAGGATAATCAAGTCTCGTAGACTACGGTGGGTAGGACATTCAGCGGGAATGAGAGATTCTAGAACATTGTTCAAGATACTGACTGGAAAACCCAATGAGAAAAGACCATGGTAAAGACCTAGACAGAGATGAGAGGATAACATAGAATGAACTTGAGAAAGCTAGGGTGTAATGAGGTGGACTGGATAGAATTAACTCAAGATATGAATAGGGTCTGTAGTTTTAAGTGCGGCAATGAACTTTAAAGTTCCTAATGCCATAGAGAAAGTAAGTAAGGTTATAGAAAAAAAGTAACATTTAAAAATAAATATTATTATTTTAAATCTTCTTAATGTGAATAAAATCATAACTGTGGGGAACAAATCATGCCATCAAGTTGGTTCTATTTTGTGTTCCTCACAGGGGCTATCCACTTGTTTCACACTAATATTGGTTTAGGACTGAGGAAGTTTGAATTTAGAGGAAATATACCTGCATTAACTTAGAGATAGGGTATAAACCATGTCGGAAAAATAACACAGTACACCTGGCTGATATTTAAACCTAGACTCATAAAAAATCCACTCTCTCATGAGACTGATACCTTAGACATTGCAAACCAACTATGCAGGTATGTTTTCTAAATCAGAATTCATAGATAAAATTAAAATTTGTATTTTGAAATTCAGTTTGACACCTTAGTCTCAGTCATTGTGATTTTTTTTAATTACTCATATTTTGTTGTAGGATGGGTCGTATTATGCTATTATATTGTTATTTATTCAATACTACTTTTAAATACTTATTTATTTATTATCATTGGGAAAGTTTTAACTTAAGTGGTGATTAACAGACAGGGACTTAAGTGTTTTTGTCTTATCTAGAATTAAGCTAGTTAGTAAGTTGTGCACTGATATTAACGGTCGGTGAAAAAGTGTATTCAACCCATCTCTAATTAATCCTCCTAATTATATAGTGGATTAATTATGATTATTTTATCGTTGATTGTCTTTGTTATTGTGTTAATTTGTAAGAAGATATAGGGAATGGTTATAGGAACATATAGAAGTACAACCACAATATGGCTTTCATAATTAAATGAATTCGGTTCACACTTTACACTGCTGCCACTGGACAAATATGATAGGGCTGTTTCATAAAGGAAATTACCCATGACTGTCCCATTCTTATACTGAGATTTTATTTTATTAAAACTGTTAAGGAGGAAAGTTAGATTAAATTTCCCTTAAGGAAAACAAAATTGTAATTTACAAGATCACAAGAGATTATTCCCCAGTATTTATAAAATTGGAAGATTTGTTACCATGAAGTGTTTTCTAATGTTGATAAATTTCTTCTGCCATTGTTCAACTATATGTTTATAATGCTAACTGGGCATGTGAATCACATCTGGAAACTTTGACTCTGTGTGTTGATGCTCCACCACTGCACCACCCAGGTCTGTCCAATCTCCATGGTCCTACCTACATCACTCATTCATTATTTAATATGCTTTAAAATAATGAGTGATGCATGACCTTTGTTATAGGGCGAACTTGAATTAAGACAGGACATCGGCTTTCAATAAGAGTTCAATGTAAAGTCTGTTCAGCGTAGAAATTGTTTTCTTAAAGGCTTTTTTCTCTACCAGAAATCTATCATAGTAGGATATTGGTAGGAAAAAAAAACCTTTCACAGAGTAATTCCTACCGTGAATGGAGTATAATATGTTCAAGTATTGCACACACCTAAAAGAAATTAGGGGTGATTTAGGCTACCCATATATCAAAAATTACTCTCTAACAAATATATCCTCAATATTTAGAAAAATAAAATTCAATTTTAAGTGAATTTAAGTTGGACAAGTTGTACATTTTGACATGAAAGAAACACAAATATGTAATATAAAATGTTTCTTTCACGTCGATCTAATACAACTTGTCCAACTTAAATTAATTTAAAATTGAATTTTATTTTTCTAAATATTCTTAGACGTTCCTTATTAAGCAATTTAAATGTTGTTCAAAAACATATATCTTCAACTTACTATCTTGCTAAATCAACTATTTAAACTGAATTGAATTACTCCTGTAATATAACTTTCATAGCTAACATGATTGTGAGCGCTTTGTACATTAATCTATTAAAGAGATTGATGTGAAGGGATAAAGAAAGCACTGTCATATTACATATACTGACACATCTATAAAGTAAGTACTGTTCACACATATCTGCTGCGTGCATGTCGATTTAACTGTGCATGTGTAGCAACTTTCTTTAACTCAAGGATAAAGTGCACACAACATTTTTGAGTTTGTTTAGTTTGAGGTGAGCTGTATCACATTAATCATGTCTAAAACAATCGAGCTACCCACCAAATGTGAAGTACAGTCAGTAATAACATATTAGAACACAAACATTCGCCTATTCGAAATTTGTCGTCAGATTGATGTTTAAATAAAAAAATGTGAGGAGTGAAGGTATTGGGATAAAGTGGGTTATGCAGTTTAATGAAAGAAATGAAAATGTTCATGACGAGGAGCGTAGTGGCAACTCGTGTCTAGTCAACGTGGATCTATTGAGAAAAGGGGCTGAAAAAATTTGCAGGATTGGACTATTCGTTGTGTCTGACTTAACAATGTAATTTTCTGACATTGTATATTGTTTTTATGGAACATCTCTGCTGCAATAAAAAACTGTGTTTTAGGTGGGTACTCAAAATGCTCATAGAGGATCACAAGAAAAAAACTCGTGGAGTTGGTTTTGGAATTCTTGCAATGGTACAAAGAATGAGACATGTTTTTGACTAGGATTGTTACAGGCGATGAAATGTGGGTTTCCCATGTGTCACCAGAAAGCAACCAACAATATATGCTTTGGGGACATACTTGCTCCCATAAACATAAGAAATCCAAGCAGGTGCTGTCCACCAGTAAAATCTTGTGTACCATGTTCTGAAACAGACAAAAAATTCTGTTGGTGGAATTCATGCCACAAGGTGCGGCAATCGACGCATTTGTGTATTGTAAAACTATAAAGAAACTGCGGAGTGTGATACAGAACCAAAGCCTATTGGGTTCAGGAGTTGTGCTGCCTGCAAGACAATGTGTGCCCACACACTGTTGCTTGGCTCCTGGGAACTATTGAATCATCCCCTCCAGCCCAGCTCTAGCACTCAGTGACTTTCATTTGTTTCTACATTTGAAAAGATTTATTCTTGGGGAAAGGTTCAACAGCGATGTTGAGACAGAGTGTTAATAACTGGCTCAAGCTACAGGGGAGCCAGCTTCTTTGAACGGGGTGTACAAAATCTTTTGACACATGATGAAAAATGCCCCAATTTGGTTGGTGATCATGTTAAAAAAGTATGCTCATTAAAATATGTAGAATTAGATAAAAATAATGTATTTAAAAATTAGATATTTTCTTTTAATACCTAAACAGGACTTACTTTTTGGATGTGCCTTGTATATTTAATTCACATCACTATCCTCTTAACTCAAAGTGTCCACACAGTCATAAAATGATGCTATAAAATGTCTGCATGTATTGGTGTTATAGTGTTTTAGTGCCAGTACTGACTTTTAGAGAGTGAAACTCTCTAACCTTAAGGAGTATAAGTCAGGAAATTGCTTGATGCCATTAAAGCACACACATCTCAGGATATTTAGTTAAAAATAAGGAATTAAATACTTGACCATAAAAACATTAGCTTCACACTTAAACACAAAACAAACATGAGAGATTTAGTTTCTCATGTAAACAAAATGTCTTGCCTGGAAATGGCATTCCAACATGAGATGGTTATATAGTTATTATTTTTTATACCACATCTACACAGTGTGTACCCATCAATACTGGAAAAATAACTTACACAAATGCTGATGATTAGTAACCGTGATGATTTTTATCTAAAAGAACTAGGTGATCAATATAATAAACAGAAAAATGATTACTCGCCAAGGAAAACTGCAAAAAGGAAGTCTGGGGAAATTGAAAAATATTTTTTGTAAAAGTCAGGGAATATTTTAGTGAAGGTTCTTTAGCCACCCTGATTTAAAAAATTCCATTTAGTGTAATAACTAGGTAGTAATTTATTTATATTTTGAAAACCGTTGAAACCTTGCGCAGGTTCCATCTGCAATGATTGTCTGAGCCTCCCCCCTTCCCCTGGACGTAAACAACCATGTTTCAAGATGGAGGCCGAACTCGGATTTTGTGCGTATACATTTCATATTGTCTCCGAAAGCCTCCAGGTCATCTCTTATCCCTTGACCAAGAGTTGCCGTTTTAGACCAGTACAAGATGGTGGAGAACTCTTATACTATATTGACCTTGTGCCTAGGATTATCATAGTTATTGTGGCCCCACACAAACATTTTTTTGGTGTAGATATAATTATTATATTTGTTTGCATCAAATTCAATATCATGTATATACTTTTTTTTTCCCCCCTAGTTTAAGTATGGCATGCAAATTTAATTGTATATGTTATAAACTTTTCTTGACTAATACCATTTGGTCGTATGTATTTTGTGTGTGTGTGGTATTAAGTTTAATTTAGTTTTAATTCACACAAGAATGACAAGAATAAGCTTGTTAAAGTAGAATATAGTGGAAATACATCTTGCCCAAAGTGTATCAATATAATATGACTCAAAACGGAGACATTGATGGCAGGGGACGTGGTGTTGCCAACAACTGTTATCTTTCCCTTCCCAGTTCCCATCTAACCATTCATACTATAGGTCTGGGTACAAACTTGGATAGGGAACACTTTCTCATTAATACTGGGTCAAGTCAAAGTTCTGAGTGAGGGGGGGTGACTTAGCACAAGGAGTTGCTAGTATTTAAAGTTAGGGGGAGTGAAGGGTTGAATTTTTTTTATTTGGGAGTAGGGACAAAGAAGGTAGAATTTAAAGGCAATTCACTTACATTTGTATGGATGGAGAGTGGGAAACTGTTTAGGAAAAATAACCCTCACCACCTCCCGTATGGGTATTTAAACCACCCTCCATTCTATTGGCAGAGTATATTGCCCTAGACCATTGAAGCAGTTATTGAATATTTAATAACCAGGGCTCGGGTTTATATTTGTTAAAAATCAAAGAAAAATGTATTTGATATGTGCTTAAATTTGCCAAATTATTTGATTATTATTATTTATTTTTTGGCAAGACAATAGAAATAATTGAAAAAAACTACATAAAACCATGCAAAAATAGAATTTAATTTATATTCTTAAAACATACCTTCATTAGTGATTGATAGCATAGTTTGATATTAAATTCCGCCATTAAAATGGCCGACAACCCACATCTTAAAGTGTTTCAAATTAAAAAATATTGTACGTTATCCGCCAAAACATTTTTAAATTGAGAAAAACTATGTTCCACATCCCATAAGGTTATAGGAACACATTTAAAATGGCAATATCCAACAATGAAAATTCTTCTTATTTGGGCTATGTCTGTTGATACTTAACCCTTTGTTGACAGAAGGTACTTTTAAGTACCATTAACTTTCTTATATGATTTTGTGTTCTATTAGACTCATACAATACACATATATTTTCCTTTTTAGCAAAATTTGTATATTTCAATTATTTCAGGCTATGGTACTTGCAAGTACCGTTGGGCTATACAGACTCTAAGTTACAAACATATACTAACCTACATGGAATAAAGAATAATATAATTACTTGAATATAAATAAAATTCTGAAATACTTTTTATATGTATTAGTATTAATTGGCTCTGGAAGGGGAATAGTATTGATTATGTCAACATCAACTGATCTATGCAGATGATTATTTGTCTGTGAACTCGTTGATGGCTGAGAATAGTATCTGTACTTTCATGCTGTTTTGACAATTCAGTCAGGAAAATGTCATCAAATGTGTTTCCAGTAGAAATATCTCTAGGAATATCCTCAACATCATCATTTTGCTCACTATCCAAATCATCATCAGATTCAATATCAGTGTCAGGATTATTGTCCTCTGGAAGCTCGTCCCACAAAATATCTAGAATTTGTTTGTCAGAAACAATAGGCTTACACGTGTTCAATTTCTTGTCTGTCATAACCTATATTAGGCCTATAGAGTAAACCTAGCATGAAAAAGTGTTTTACAATTGTTTTCAATTGCATATATTTTATAACAATATAACTAATATTGAAAAGGGGGACTTACTTGTTTTTGTTTTACGTTAATTATTAGTAGCCCAACGGTACTTATAAGTCCAATCCAAAATATATCCTAAACACTTCTAGTAGCCCATTGGTACTTCTCAGTCCACTACATTTATAACCAAATAAATCCAATATGTTCACTGCTATACTTCTAAAAATATCACTGGAATATCCTAATATATAACTAAACACAATGCTTATATATAATATTTAAATTTCTAGCCATAGCACTCATAAATAAATTTACGAAAAGATAAACCAATACATGAAGTCATAGCATGACACTATCAATAATAAAACAACTTTCTGTTTCTACAGAGTATGTTCAATGTGATAAAAAAAATATTTTTTTGTGAAGGAAGAAGGTACTTAGATTGTACCAACGGGCCCTTGTGTTGACATAATTGCCAAGTAATTTATTATATGGTCTAAAAGAAGGTGGTACCTAAAAGTACCATTGGTCAACAAAGGACTATACATTTTACCTTATAGCTGGGCAACAAAGGGTTAAATTTCACTGAACTATTTAAATTTATAGTAGCCAGGTTTTTTTTAAATTAAGGACCACGTTTAATTTATTTACTGCATCCTTTGCACATTTCCCAGGAAAGTCTTCTAGTTTTAACAAACGATATACAATGTTTTGAATATTTATCACCAAAGAAACATGTTGTTGTTTTTTTCAAATTTTTTAATTGTTTTGCTAAGGCACTAAAAGGTAGCTTGGATGGAAATTAAGTCTTCTTTAACACTCCGTTACTACATTGCTTTATTGCCTCACTTATGGAATCAGCGTCTTATTCATCAAGCATTGTGATAATGTATTTAAATTGTTTGAATAGTATGTTACAGCATCTATCCAAATTCCCTACCAGGTTAGTATAAGTTGGGAGGGCAATGGTAATCCAGGTGTTTCTTGTTCAAACAAAAAAACCTTCACATTTGAAATTAATCGATTCATTTCAGGGTATAATGATTGCAAAGTTTCTACAACACAGTGCAAACATTGTGACACACATGTTAAATGGAGCATCTTAGTTTACAGTATATTTAATCTCTTATGCACCTTTATCATGTAGGGTGCTGTATCAGAGAGAAATAGATGAACACGGTCATATTGCATTCCATTGGACCAAAATAGCATCATTAAATTGTTGAATGTTTTCTCTATTCTTTAGTTTTTAGTTTTTTCCAGACAATCATTAGTGAGAAGAAATGAAGGTAATGGCTCACTCTTCAAAGTACCAACAGTAACATTAACAATATAATGACCTGTTGATTTTGTTGTATCATAGAGAATTTTCACAAATTTTTAATAGTGTATCAGAGTATATGTTTCCCCTTCCCTAATAAGCAAAGAAAATGCCTTCCTTCAAAATGGAGTGGTAACAAAGCATCATCAACTTAGCTAACTAATGAGCAAGAAAGCTATGCCAGTTTAAATTATTGTTATTCCTTTTAGTAAACAAAATTAAACTTTTCCCTCTAAAAACAGCCTATACATTAAACACTTTGCATAATCTTTTCTTAGAATACATGTTGGTGTTCATAAGATTAAACTTAGTATAGAATATTTTGTACTAAAATTTAAAAAATATGTGTTTATAATTCAAATCAAAGAAATATGTATTCATTAAACAAAAATACAAAAATTATTCAAAAATATTTGTTTAAAAAATTAATTCAATAGGTTAAAAATCACATAATTTGTCAATATATATTCATGGGCATAGGTTTGAAAAACATTTAAAAAATAACAAATATATAATTAAATTTAAATCTGAGCCGATAAACATTTGTATTCACTGGTGTAATTAAGTTATAGAAAAGTAAGGTTATGGGGGTCAGAATTTTTTTTTACATTGCATTTATTTATAAACTATATAGAAGATGTTTTTATTATGGTTTGAGGGTATTTGGTTTATCACTGTGTTGGCTATCTTATGGTAATAGGGAGTATCCAAGACATGGCAAGTTGGCGGCTATGACCAGCATCTTAATAGTTTTGACCATGATCACGGCATATTTTATTTTAACTCTCATAACTAAAGCATTCGCAAATCACTAACCTATTAGGACCTCTTCGTCGTCCCTTTCAACTAATAGAACATTTGTTAAAAAAAACAAATCTGGTAGTCATCACATCAAAATCTTTTAAAAGATGGGAAGAGCTAATTATGTGCTCAAGACCATCTGGACTGGTTTAACAGTGCATGCATGATGTGATGTGATGTGATGTGATGTGATGTGATGTGATGTGATGTGATGTGATGTGAAAATGTATTGATTGCGTATTGTGTCACGGTCTCCCATAGAGATGAATTTACACTAGCTTCTAAAACATCTTGGGTGCTACATAAGACTCGTCAAAATAGTGAATCTGACTTACTATGTAAGGCTGGTTGCTTAAATACAAAGAATAAAATACAAGGTTTACATTAGTTTATTAAACAGATACAAATGGCAAAAATAAAGTTCACATAAAGAAAGTTCTTTAGGTCTCGTCAGTCTTAGCAATTAAACATTTCAGGGAATAAATGAAATCCAGTTATGTTGTATAAAGTTATATAACAGTCTAGTTACAAGCTGGCGTGTTGAAATGTCACCTTTTGATAGGGCTTTATGATATAATGATTGCTTCCTCCTCCTAACTATACTTAGTTATCAGCATCAGGTAATTCAAGTATGTAACAACTAAATCAAGGTAACTCACTGACAACATTGGTAGCGTCTGATCAATAAGGATGCTACCAAATTAGTGCAAAGCACACACATTAAAAGATTGAAACTAAAGACTCTGGGATGTACTAAGATTGTGCTTATAGGTGCGGTTGTTAACTCATACAGCTCCAAGTTTCCTAGATATATAAAAAGCTCAGGGACTAGAGAACTATATCCCAGATGATTTTAGCCCCTTTAGTTTGGTTAACCTACCACGTCAACGTCACCAAAGGGGTGCATACCAACTCCCATAAGTTAAGGATTAATAAGCCCCAATTAGGACATAGCTGTCACAAACACGGTTCGCCTTTTCAGCGCTCATGATCAAATGATAAAATAAAGGTGTACATAGGATGCCTAGCCACAGCAAGCACAGAGCTTAAGGAACCCGTCTAAAGGGTATAAAATAGAAATAAATAAATGCACTATAGAGCCCAAGTGTGGACATACCAAGCCAAGAGCGTCAAATGGTGAACACAATAACTTAGAGTATTAGAGCCCATTAAGAGGGCCAAAAGACCTGATTAGGTCATTAAAAAACTGAGAATAACACCCAATTAGCTAGAGTTGACGTTCCCCCAGAAACAATAGACAGGAGGTAGCCTCATCAGAAAACAAATTACTTTCGAGCAACTAAGCTTAGTTTACTACTACTAGAACAACATCATGTTGTTAAGTGCTCTTCAAAACAATGTTTAAGCTGTACATAGTGACACATAATATTAGCAAACGATGTATTCATTTAATAGAATTAGTAGTTTAATCAAATCAGCCACAGCTGACCCATGATATAGCTGGAGGTTAAACCACGTAATTGAACCCACAATATATATAATATATAAATATATTACACGCGATTGGTTCTAAAGGAACCAAAGCACCACAATTTGTGAGTAAGCCATGAATCAAATCCCACCATGATTTAAATACATTATTCATATGTGGTGGAGACGTTAAGCGTCCGCTCAAACACATCAAGACGTAGACTAATACATGGCTAACGAAAACAATTATAGTAAGTACATTACCTAACTGCAACGAAACAATAATCCCTGCGAGGATTCCAGTCTTATAATCTTAATAAATATGCTGTATTTCCACTCGGAAGTACACTGGCTGCATAGAATATTGACGAGGATATCCGTGGAGTGGTGGGGTGCTAGCTGCAGCAAACCCATGTCACGCGTCGATCCGACACCATAGCACCTTGGCTTGGCTCCCCTTGCTTTTAGTCGATTACATGCTGAAAGTAACTAGATATATGACTGTCTAGTAGGTAATTGTTCTGCTCTAATTTTAGTTAGTACAGCCTATTCAACATCTACTCTCCGACTCAGACCAAAATAGGAAGGGATAAAAAAAGGTGTGTTCGACCGATCAAGTCTCAGAGCTATAGTGCTCAAAGAGGTATAGGCACATGCGTGAATTGCAGACATTTAAGAGGGGGGAAACGAGACACATTTCTTTTCAATACACTTTTGTTGTTGTGTTTTACCACTCAATTTAAGTTAAATGTAGCTCATTTGAAATGACCTCGGAGTGCAACCACTGCCTCATCAAGGCCACGGGAAGTCTAAACTCCACCATAACACATGACGAGTTGTTGTTTACATGAAGTGAGGCAGAAACACACAACGGTGCGAGCTAGTGACCATTAGCTTGTCACAATAGAATAGGACAACCACATCATGCATGTGTATACTCTAGATGGGCATGGACAACTTTGGCAGATGGAGGGTTGGACATGAACAACACCTCATGAAATATTCTCTCCAATCCCTCACCTCTGGCCTGGCACGCTCCTGCAATCCTCTCCTTTAGTCTGAATGAAATAAACTACACAAGGATGATGTAAAATATGCACAGCATTTTTTTATGACTGCATCTTACTGCCTAATCACATTATACACATATATAATAATTACTCTAATGGGGTAGGGATGAGGAAGATAACATTTTAAAGGTAATCTTCCCGCATTTGCATGTACGGAGAGTGGGAAACCATTTAGAAAAACCACCCTCGATAGACCCGACCGGTATTAGAACTTCCATTTTTTTTTAATTGTACTTCTTGGACACATTTTAATCTATATGAACCTCTCTACTGTGGATATTACTTCCAACACACTAAATTACTTCAATGTGGAGCACACCTAACTGCTAGAATATCTTCCGACTGATTACTCGGTATGGGTGGGAGGTATGACCTTAAAGTACCATAGTTAATTTTACATAGGCTTCACTAGAGGAGGAATGTGGCTCTACTCACATTTTATGCGAGACAACGGCATTCCTGACATTCCTACAGTAAAATACTCTAAATGGGTTGGTCTTTCAATTTTTGTTTGCTGTTTAGAGATTGTTATACATTAATGTGTGTGTATAGCAGTGTGTCTTTCTGTTATTAGGAGATTGTTTCACCGTAAGAGCCCATGTTATTTTGCAAAGTAAATTTAAGCTGTTCTTTTTACAGAAGATTCCACTGTTCAGGTGTGTCCGCTAAGTTATATTTCACTATATAATCTTTAATTTATCTTGAATGTTAATGTTCTCAAATGAATCCCACAATTTTACTTTTTAACTATTATTATTCTTCCATTCTATATTTTCATTTGTTATTTATTTATATTGGATGCTTATATATATTTTTTAAATTGTTGGAGGAATGGGGGGTGGGGGAAATGATGTATTTGTTAAAAATCAAAGTAGCTAGCCTTTTCCAGTTTGATTCATAGCAATTTCAACCAAGTAAATTCAAACTTAATTTTGTACTCATTCAAAATATTAATAACTGATATATGGATGTCATCATCAGGATCAATACTGATTCTAGAATCATGTTAATGTGAAAAATAATTGAGACACGGGGCTCAAAACCCAGGGTTTGTGGCTTTGTGCCCCATTGGAATGTCTTATATACAATCTCCCTCTTCATTAAGAAGTTGTTGTGGCCGTGATTTTGAGTAGTTCTGTATGGTCGACACTATCTTCATTAACAACATATTAGATTTGACATTCAACAAGAGTGATGAGCCAGGATGGCTCAGTATTTGCCCAAAGCCAAAGTTTCTGGTTTTGATTCCTGTGTCCAGGATGTAATTTTTCTTCATTTGAATTTAAGTTTGTACATTTGTAATTTCCTTTTGTTGAGCACAGTTTTAAATTTTGATTTTTCTGTTATGCTATTTTGCAATATTGGTAGCCAATGCTATACATTTTTAAGGCTATTGAATTTCAAATTGTATATATTCCTCACACTTAAAATATGCCATTTTTATTTAAATAAAGTGGCATATCTTAAAATAGTTTTACAAAATGTCTTTTATATTATATGAAGAACATTTTTAATTTTTTTTTTTTTAATTTATATTTTCCTCAAGTCTTGTTAAAATTTGGTGTTGGTACATATTATTTTTACATATTTTGAAAATTTTGTTTTTAATCTTCTATTGTATTTAGTGAAATAATTACTTGTGAACTGTAGCTAATTTTATGGGAGTTACCGTCATCAATTTAACTATAGAGTGGTTTTGAGAGTGAGTCAAACAGTTATATTGTTAAGTATAAAATATATCTATACATCCACACTTTTGTCTAACCTTCATAAGTGAGAATGCATAAGTTCATGTTGTTAGAGTACTACTGTAGTAAAATAAATTAATGTACATAGATTTTTGTTACATGCTTTGAGGTTAGATTTTAAATTTCAGATCACATGTTGCAGTGTCAACCAAATTACATTATCAATAACCCACATTGATGATCATATGCATTAAAAGTCGGGCTTATTTTTTCTGGTTTGCCACTGACAAGGTCAAAATTTGAATCTCTGACAGGTGCACTTAGTGTTGTTTTTTTTTCTAAATTATTTCCCAATTTCTCTTCACTCATTCACTCAAATGCAAGCATATTTCCCTTAAATTTTACCTTCCCCACCACTACCCACTAGTGTAAATAAAGTGTTTGTCAGTAGAGTTTTTATGGTTTATTTTATCAGGTGTTAGATGTTTTAATTTTAGGCTTTTCTTATTATTTTTTCTGTCATATATTACACTATCTATATAGGTTAAACACATTTTAACCTCACATATTACCCACTCGGTGGCGTAGTTAGCTAACATGCTAAATTTGTGTTGATCCAGATTGCCGATGATGGGGAGATCGAGGCTCTAATCTCACTCGGATGAGTGGGGATGGTTTTCCACTCTCCCTTCATGCAAATGTGGGTTCACTTCTTCTTACTAAACCTTTCCTAATTCCTAACCCATCAGTGTCAATAGCACATAAGCGTACAACCCGAACAGGTAGTAAGATTAGTAGTTAATTATTATCATTATTATTATTATTATTATTATTATTAACGTCACTAATGGAGTTGGGCTGAGGAAAGTAGAATTTATGATAAATGTACCTGTATATAATTGGAGAGAGAGTGGGAAACTATTTAGAAAACACCTGGACATGATTCAAACATTTACCTGCCCATTGCTGATAAACCAGGCCAAATGAGCTTGATGTTTACTTTATATGCACACTGATAGGAGTATAGTAACTTGTGAACTTATGATCTTGTCATGTTCTATTATTTATTTCTATGGACTTTGAATTTTCGTTTTTATTTGAAGTTTTACTTAAATGTTTCCCTGTATACAAGAAAAACATATTAAGGAGGCAATGTTTTTGGGGTCATTTACAGAATGTCTGGCTCTGATTTTCGAGCCAGTGCAGTCTATCTGGAAGTCAGAGTGAACATTTATAATCTATTCCATGCGGCGAGTGTCGTATTCAGTGAGGTTTGCATATTTATTGAAATGTTTTTTTACATAATCAGTGCAGTTCATCATCTATATTTAGATGGGCAAATTAGATGTATTCTTGAATGAAAACCCCTTGATAGCGATCAAAACACTTTCATGTCTTGAGGTTTGAACAACCTTAACATAAGGACAGTGTAAATTGAAATGTAAATTTGTTACAACTTTTTTTTTATTAAGGTATGGTTTTTGTATTAAACTGGTGTATTTTTATTCTCTTATCTTATTATTTTTTTGTTATGTTTAGGGAGATTAAGAAGATTCTTGGATTCAAGAAAATTCAATATTAAAAAAATAAATTTTGAATAAAAATTTGACTTATAACATTTTTCTACTACATTTCTATTTTAGTCCAATATAATAGACAAAATTAAGCAGAGTCCAGCCTCTTAATCTATCACTTAACTGGGTGTATGGATGCTATAATGATTGCGTAACAACCAAAAATGTTAACATTAAGCTAGAATTTATATCTTTGAAAGCAGTTAAATAATAATTGAAGTAAAGTAAACTTATTATGTTTACCATATTTTCTAAGATTTAGATTAAAATTCGAAATCTAAGCTTGAACATAAAATAAAGATTCAAATTAATAAAATAGGGGATTTGACCCATCCCCAGTTATAATTTAATGTTATTAGGGTATCCATATGTAGTAAGCTCTGGAATATTCATATGGGGTTTATTGGATTTATGACCCATCTGTACGTTCATTTGATCATTTTTTTCAATCCTTATTTTTCTGCTATGTTTATGCTTCAGAACAAATTTTGCTGTTCCAAAGGGATCTCTGTTTATATTGTAGTCCAACAACCACAACCCACAATATATTTCTATATAAGTTGTTTGTTAATAAAGTGTTTTTTTGTTGGTTTTTTAGGACCGCGTCTTACTACCCATTTGGGCCATACACTTGCGTACTAATTATGCTAATGGGTTAGAGATGAGGAAGGTTGAATGTAGAGGAAGTGTGCCCGCATTTGCTTTGAGTGAGTGAGTGGTAAAGAATAACCACCCATAGCACACTCGACCTTGATCAAAGAACGATTTCCCTATCATTGGTAGCCTAGTCTATTGCAAGAGTAGCATGTTAGACCATGCAGTTCTAATGAAGTATTAATTTATTATATGATGGTGACCTGGTGGTCTAGGGGTAAGGTGTCGGACTTGTGTGCTGAGGGTCCGGTGTTCAATCCTCGATCCCGGCACAGATTAATCTGATTACCAAACCCTTCCTTCACCTCTGACAAGACATGTTGTGTATGTGGGGAATGCCAGGCCTCCACCGTGGTTCGGATTCCATGTTAAACTGTAGGCCCTTCATTTCATCTCACAATCACCCTACCATTACACATTAGCGTAAGTGCGTATAGCCCGAACGGGTAGTAAGACGCGGTGCTAATATTATTATTATTATTATTAATAATATATGATGGGAGATTAGATATACCATAATATTTTATTATCCACGAGTCTTTTTAATATCCGTTCAACTGCTTCCTTCACTAGCTCAGTGATATTGTGTCATTAAATACTCTTTTTTTCATTTTTCTGACAACACAACACAACCCACCAAATTGAGAGAAAAAACCCATTAATCTTTAAATTTTAAAAATGGATGCTCAGGTGTTGCAAGATTATTATTATTTTTTTTAACACAAACATACTTACTTTATTTAGTTGTTATATTTTACTGCGACAATTCCAACAGGGCGGATGTAAATGTTGAAACTGATTATTTTGTGTAGTATATGTTGTAAAAGAAAACTTATGAGTAATGAATTCTTAAATTTAAACTATAGAGTAATTAAGTTTCAAATAGAAGCTACAGAAAAGAAAATATCTTGTCATTAATATATTATATTTTGTTTTCCCTGAACCTTGAAGAAACATTTAGAGGCAGTAGAGTCTCAAAAACTCGACATGCACACATGCACACAGTTGTTGACACCAGTCATTACAATCCAAGTTCATTCAACTGAACAACCTCTCAGTTTGTTAGTGTAACTCGAGGGAAACAGTCGTAGTCTCGTGTTTTTACAGGTGCTGTGTTTGTTAGTTTTTCAATTCAGTAAAGTGATATTCAAATCATTATAATATTATATGTATTGTATGTATATTACTGTTACTGTACTGTACATTATTCGATACTGTACTGTGATTCATCCTTGTTTAGTAAATATGCATCTTATGCAAGTTCATTAGTAAAACTCGACATTTCAATAACTCAACACCATCTCAGTCCACATTAGGTTAAGTTTCCGAGACTCTGCTGTACTATAAAACTCAATTGTAGGTAAACTAACATTGGCAACGGTTCAATATATTTTGCTTACAGCCGCCCAAACTGACATCTATCAAAAGCTAGTGAAGCAAAACACACCCTGTAAAGTATATATGAGCAGTAGGAGATTTAGTAACTTTATGAATAGGTTTTAAACCTGCGTAAATGCTTTCGAGTTTTGGTTCTATTTTTCTTTATCACCGTGTCTTTTGTTTTGAGTTATATGTTTATGTACTAATTACACTAATGGGTTATGGATGAGGGAGGTTGAATTTAGAGGACGTGTATCCACATTTGTATGGAGGGAGAGTGATAAACCATGAGCAGTCATTAAGGTAAATTATATTAAATCCCATGTATGGAACATTTAGAATGATTGAAAATGGTTCTTTATCATCACAGAAGTGTAATTTATTTCTGATCTATAAGTATACTCTGAATATGGCACATTTGCCATTGTGTAAATATTTATGTTGTCTGAATGTAATTTTATAATAGTAATAAGGAAAAATCCAAATATAGGAAACATTTGATCATGTAGCAATTTATGTGTTAATTAATGCAAGTCATTTTATTTTACAAAAGGCGTGTTTTTTTAAAATTACATTTTATAGTGAATATACATCGTTTAGGAGCCCATATCATGACCGGTTAACTGGAAATTTAGATCATAATTATTAGTCTCCAATCATAATAAGTGAAATAATTTCACTTCAACCACCTAAAATGAGGGTTAGAGAAAGCTGCACTATGATAAGACACTTGGGTCAATCTGTATATGCTGTACCCTGGTTTTGGTAAGAAGAGCGGCATCTGGTATTTACTACAGTTCGCATAAAACAATTTTAATAAATTTATAAATCAAGTAATTTTATCTGCAGCTGTCACTTTTGATACATATTATATTAGATATTAAATAACACAAATAAAATCAATGTTGTTGGCTAAAAAATATGTTTGAATTTTTTAAACTGCTTTTCCAACCAAACTAAGGCTCTAGCTAACAAAATAATTTCCCATGGGTTCCTACAGGGTTGAGATACATCTGGAAATCGTGAAAAACCTCGAAAAGTAAGGTTTTTTTGTGTGACCACAAAAAGTCACGGTGGTTTTAATAAGCATATTTAAGATCTTTTTAGTTACAGTTGTTTAATCAAGATGTGAATAATTAGAAACAAATTATTTCCTAAATTGCTATGTGAAATAATGATCCTTTTTTAAGATCAGTTTTACAAATAATTTTTTCTAAACAAATTACAATTTTTGTTTGAAAATCTGGAGAAGTCAGGGAATTTTAAAACTTTTAAAGTGTATCAACCCTGTTTTAGCAAAGTCATAATTGTATCACTCAGGCTCATACATATTGTAAGGATTTGGAGGTCAGCCAATACCCAACTAGACTTGAACTACTTGTAATTCATACATATTGAGAGATTGGTTCACTCCCTATGCTAGACTATAAATATGGCCCTTAGCTAGCAATAGGATACCAAACAGCAAATGTCAATAAAACCCACAGCACTTTATAAATCTCTGAATATCAATAGCAATAGTTCCAACACAAATTGTAAACGTGTCATAAAAAAACATTTATTGGGGTAAATATTTTAGATTGCATTATGTTTGCTCGTTATTATCACATTTTTACTAATGATAGCAACCCCTTTCCTTTAGAAGGAAACCGTTACTTTTCCAGTAGAAGCAATGTAAAGTGTCAATTGTGTTATTCTTTTCATTGTGTAACTCATGTGCTTGTATCTTTATTTGTCACTTTCCTGTGCCTTTTTACTTTTAAAAAAATTGCAATTTATATAAGTTTCTATTGAATAAGATGTATTTTTACAACTCAAATGGAGGGCTAAGCAACTTAACTAATCATACTACTTTTTTTTCTCCTGAAACTAAATTAAAAAGTATTTTGTTTTTATTGTCATTTAAAATCACATTGGAAAAAGATTTGTTTTTACAAGTAGCTAGCACACCTAAACCAATAGACAGTAATGTTACTCTATTAGACAATCCTGCCATATGATTGACATTTTGAATCATAATTTATTTTAAATTTTTATCCTAAATGAGTTGTCAGATATATTTCTATAAACAGATATGTAGCAATAGCTAAATTTTTCCTTATAATCATAAGGCATCTTTTAAAGGAATTAGAAACAGACACAAAAGGGATGGTAATGTAATTTTTGAATACTTAACACTCAATAATTTGTTTTCTTGAGTATCAAGGGACAGCTTAATCATATAACTACTACCCATTACTTGAATAAATGAGCACATGGATTAAACATCAAGCTTGTTTAATCTGGTTTACCGGAGACAGGGAGGTTGTGGTTTATATCCTGACCAGGTGTGCTTAAAGTGGCTCTTTACTTAACAATTTACATTTTCTCTATACAAAATATATGGGTACATTTTCTTTAAATTCTGCTTTATTTAGTGTATGTAAACATAACCCGGGTTTGGAAGACACGTTGAGGAAAAACCCCCATTCTGTGTCATGTCCCCCATGACTCCTATAATCTCCCATGAACTGTCACTAAATCAATATCACATTTATTTTTTATTTTACCAACATATTTGACTTAATGGTTTGTTTTGTTTAAATTGATTGTATAAAATGTGTCCATAGTCACATGATCTAATCATGGTACTTTGTTTGTTTAACATATTTATGTACACGTGTTTACTCTACTAGTAAGAATGTGTTTTTTTCTTCTTTTTTGCAAAGTTTTTATTTTCTGTACAATATTGTATTTATACTTCACTTTTTTTTACTCATAGATTATATACTTGTGACACCCTGTTTTTGAGGGATTGAACCTGTAAATAGCAAGTGTATTATAGTTCAGTAGTCCTCTAGATAAAATCATGCATGTCTTTAAGGGATCATCTCACAGCCAACTAACCAGTAAATTAGATACATGCTTACATTTGAACTAGAGATTGAATTGAAGTGCACTTTTCTAGAGTATTCACTAGACAACAGTAAAAGGTAAAATGGGTATATTATTTAGTGTGGCACAATTATTTATTTTGGAATTGCTCTTTCAAATCCTTAAGATTGATCATTCAAGATTTGAGAGTTAAAATTATTTTTTGAAAATTTGAGTCAGAAGTTGTTTTAAAGCTTTATACAACTCAGTGGCTTAGCTCAACATACACTCTTGATGACCAGACCCCATATTAATTATTTAATAGTTAACTTTTTATGTTTATCATATTTTATACAATTTGAATTCCAGATTTGGAAGTATCAAACCTTTGGTGGCTGTATGGTCTAAGGCGTCACTCTCACAATAGACTAGCAATAGGGGCTCTAAATTCTGGTCAGGTGTATTGAGAGGGGTCTTTCCTAAATGGTTTTCCATTTTCCTTCCATACAAATTTGGGTACACTTCATCTTAATTCAACCTTTCTCATCCTAGCACATTAGTGTAATTAGTATATTAAAATATGCACATCCTGAATAGGTAGTAAAATGCGATGATAAAAAAAAGTAAAATCAAGATTGGGATTTAAAAAACATGTTGATTTGATCCATTTCACTCATCTCAAATTCTACTTTCTTTTATTGGAAACTACAGAAAACTGCACAACTTTGGGATGTCTGGTTCCAGCTTTATATAACCTGTTATCTGTGATGTGAAAAACTTGTTTATATTTAAATGTGTTAATCATATAAATGATTTTAGGTAGGATGTGAAATGCTCACACTGTGGATACAACTTGATTTATTTTATTTATTTCTAAGACACTTTTGAATTAAATTTCCTGCTATATGGTGGGTTAATATAAATATAATTATATATAGGGTATAGAAAATAATTACAATTCACTCGTTTAAATGATGGTGAAGCCTTGATACATAGATAAACTATATTTAAAAAAAATCCTTTTATTGGGTTGTAAGTTTTCCAAACAAATGTGGCCTGCAATAATACATTTAGGGTGGCCACAACCAGAAAAATTGTTGAGGTATTTTATAATTGTCCTGGGAAAATACTACATGTTTTCTTAAATTACATCTTATTAACTCATTTATTATTATTATTATTATTATTATTATTATTATTAGCATCGCGTCTTACTACCCGTTCGGGCTATACGCACTTACACTAATGTGTAATGATAGGGTGATTGTGAGATGAAATGGAGGACCTACAGTTTAACGTGGAATCCGAACCACGGTGGAGGCCTGGCATTCCCAACATTCACAAGATGTCTTGTCAGAGGTGAAGGAAGGGTTTGGTAATCAGATAAATTTTTGCCGGGACCGAGGATTGAACCCCGGCCGCCAGCATAGAAGTCTGACACCTTACCCTAGACCGCCAGGTCACCATTAACTCATTTAATTAAGTATATCCTTAGTCGAGGAAGATCAGGGAAGTCTCGAGAATATTTTTTCTGATATTTAATGGTTTCTCTGGCACTTTAAATCAAATTCAGTCATCAGGATTGTGTTCATAACTTTGAACTAGGCGGTCGAGGTGTTGGAAGACCCAAACCCTAGTAACCTTTTTCTTGGAGGAAATAAGTGTGTAATGTTTGTCCACATGCTTAGTGAACGTATTCCACAACCTCCCAAAACTTGGCCTCATAAAAGTATTTATTTATTTTTGTCTAAAACTTTTTTTTGTTGTTGTTAATATTCCTAACACAAGCTAATATCTAAAAATTGCCGACTCCAAGACTATCTGCTTGTATCAGAAATGATCAGATAACTTTATAAATACCTTGTGTACATGTATGATAACCTCTCATCCTTTGCAGTGGCAGCTAGTGGTATTGCTAGGAAAGGCAAAATTTGATCAGACTTTACTTGTAGAATGTATCTCGATATCTGTTTGAGCAAGAACACATATTTATACCAACACCCAATCACACATGAACATGTGTCAATGGACTTTAACAGCAGACAAATATTGCACCAGTGTGAGGTAACTATTTATAAACACAATATCATCAAGCTATGCCCCTTCGACCAACACTCCATAAGACACCACAGCTCTCTTAGTTATAAGTTCTAGTTTTGGCGATCATTTTTATCCTCTTTTAATTTTCTATGCTTTGGAATTAAAGATATTTTATTAATTTGTTTTATTCTTTTCAGGTTGAACTGTAAGTAAAGTAAAATTCGTGTCCACGCTACCGGCATATCATTCTGTGTAAAAATAATAATTTCTGATTAATACTAATTATTAAGTAATGTGTAAAAATACAAAATGTGTTGTCTTTTTGTAACATGTACAATCAAAACTCCCATAGCTTTGTATACAAGATATCCCCAAATGGATTGTTCTTTAATAAGTCACGTTTAGCTTGGAAGTGTCTTTTGTGGTTTGAGTCACTATTGTCAAATATTTCCTTTAAGTCTTGTGCATTAAAATCTAAAGAAAAAAAGTTTTAAATATTTTAAAATGCAATTTATGTTGTTTCTTTATCATTAAAGTTGCATGCTTGATAGTGAAGTGATTTTTTTTTAAATACATTGTAGAATATTGTCATGTTGACACAAAGTCACTCTGTCATGTAGATTATAGTTTTAGAAATAAAATAAATTGACAAATAGTAATTTATAAAACCTGTTTTTGCTATCATGTGCATTTCAACTAGAGATGGGAAGCTAGATTCATCGAATTCCTTAAATCCCATGGTATTTGAGAGAGATGATATTCATAATGATCTAAAAAAAAGTATTTTTCATACAATAATTATGAAGACCTTGACTTGATATAACAATTTTAAGCAATTGGTAAAAGGAATTATATACAGGGTTCCTACATGTCCTGGAAAACCTTGGATTTTAAAATATTTCTTCCAGGCCTGGAAAGGTTATGGAATTTCTCATTTTTCCAATCTTCTCCTGGAAATTCCTTTGTCCCCTTTTTTTAATACATGGGCCTATACATACATACATAATCCTGCTGTTCTCTTATGAGGTAGGCAAGAAACTGTACATATAGCTTAAAAAACAACTTTATACTTAATCCATCCTCACTAATTTTCTCCACACTTCTCTATCCTTGCATACTTCCTTTGCTTCAACAACATCCATACACCGAATCATACATGGCCTTTTATTTTTAAAACTCTTAATCTTTCTCCTTTTCACACATTCGTCTACAACAGGGATTCTTAACCTTTTTTGGCCAAGATCCAAAATCAACAGACAATCAACTTGGCAACTCATGGGTCTCTTTTGAAGCTAAACAGTGCTAATATAATCATTTAAATAAGTGTGATAATTATGTATAATTATATAAAGTTGTATTATTTTCTAATAAGTAATTATAAAATGTAATCAGAATGTAATAGTAGGATTAAGAAAATATATCCAGTATTGAATTTAATAACTTAAATACAGTAATGTACAGTAACTCCGTTAATAATTATTTATTATTATGATGTAGGTAGGCCTGCTCCCTATCAGAAGGCATGAGTATTAACATATTTTGTGACATATAAAATGAAGTAGTCGTTGAAAATTCAAACTTTTACTAAACAAAATTCCAAAAATAATTATTTACATTTGTTCAGTGAGATCCTTGACCTTGCACTATTGCTGAAAGGTCTTCAAATCATGGTTGTATCTTTGAAAGGCTACTTCTCAAGTCATGATCTGGTTGTAGTGTGCTTCTAATCTTAGTTTTTATGACAGAAAGTATAGAAAAGCCGAATTCACATAGGTAAGTAGTCGAAAACAGAAGTAGCTTCGTTCCCTTGGACTTTTTTTATTTAATCATCCCAAATGAACATAGTGACTCAGTTTGTTCTTGGAAATTGTGACACTAAAAGTTTCATCTCTTTGAAATTCAATTAGTTCTTCCTGGAGGCCAGCACTGTCTGAAAAATATTCTGGTGAGTCTTCACTGTCATTGGCATTTGGACTGCACACCCAACTGTATTTAGCCATAACATCTGGAATGTAGCAATCAAACTCAATTTTTAATTTCTGCAGATGCCCAATTATTACATTTTTAACCTTTGAACAGGTCAGTTAGTTCGTCTTCCAGAAGCAGGTTTAAATTCGAGAAAGAAACCATCTTATTTTCTTGTGTTTTCTTTTTCCACAGTTTAAACTTTCCTTTTAATGCTGTCAATTTCTCTTTAAGGTCAATGACAGTGTGGTTGCAACCTTACATTGAGGTGTTTAACTTACCAAGTTCCGCAAAAATATCTGAAAGGTAGGCTTAATTCAATATCCACTTATCTTTAGAAAACCGGAAAGTCAATGGATGATTCATTTGTGACAAATATTTCAATCTTTTTGAGTAGGGATACAACTCTTCAAATAACATTCCCTCAAGACAACCACCTGACCTCAGAATAATACAACAAATGGGTGTACTCGGACCCCATTTCTAAGCCCATCTGGCTAAATATCCTGTTAGGTGACCTTGCTTTAGTAAAATTGACGACCTGAACAACCTCTTTAATAACAATATCCAAATCCTCTGACAGCCTCTTAGAAGCAAGATTCTCCCTATGAAGGAGACAGTGAAACATTTATACCTGCGGATTAACTTACTTTACTTTAGCACATAAGCCCTGGCGTGCCCCAAGCATTGCTGTAACATTGAGTCCAAGACAAACCTTTTTCTTTAAGAAATGTCTTCTCCTGTAGTAGATGTGGTAAGTTGACGGCAAAACAAAAATTCTTCCATTTCAGTACGTCCAGCATAATGTATGAAGGCTTTGCGTTGAGCGTTGTCACATAAGTTGTTTCATCTAATTGTAGACTAAACTGCCCACTAGTTTTGATGGCTGAAATCACTTGTCTTAGATTTAATATAAATTGACATATCATGGATACGAATAGTATAATTTGACAGTGGTATTCATCACCACAGGTCATGCGAACCATGTCTATTGCTGCTGGTTTTACCAAATCTTCTCCATTTGTATGTGGTTTCTTATGTTTTGCAATATGCCAACCAACATGGTAAGAACCAAGTGTGGCTTGTTGGACAGAATAAACGGCCTTTTTTCTAGTGTATAGATGTTGTCACTTCAGCTTCGGTTTCTTTCTTTCAAAGAAACTCCTTTCTTTAGTAACTAAAGAACTATGCTTAGTTTCAAGGTGCCTCAATAGCTTGTTCTGCTTTAGTGACTCATTGCTGATCACTTAACCACAGATGACACACTTTTTGGGGGGGGGGGGNTTGGTGCTCGTTGGTGGTCACTTAACCCCAGATGACACCCTTTTTGGGGGGGGGGGGAGATACTGCGACCCATCCCGAAAGACTCACGTTTGTATCATGACCTATATGCTAAGAACCCCTGGTCTACAACATTGGACCATATTTTACATGGCCAATCCCTTTCTTTTGATTCACACACTACCTTTATATTTGCTTCTTCATTTGATTCACACTTATCTTCTGAACATGTCCAAACCAACATAAGATGCGCCTTTCTCGTTGTATTCCCTTTCAAAACACACTCCTTCAGCACCCACTCATTACTGACTTTCCATACAAGTTATGTTTCTTAGATATCTAACACCACTCGTATTTACCTTGCTCTTGTGTTATGACTGACAAACTCACACGTAACATCCATAAAACAATGTTGGTGTGAGCACACTTTTATAATCTGCCATCTTTGACTCTTGATACTGTTTCATTCTTTGCAATAGTCCACATACATACACCTACTCTTCGAGATGCATTCATCCGTCTGTCGATTTCACCATCCATCCTTCCACTTTTACAGAACATTCTGCCCAGACACACAAGATCATTCACTTGTTCTAACAGTTTTCCATTTATACTAAGTTAACAATCATTTCCTGATCTTTCCTTATCAAAAACCAATACCATAGTTTTAGAGACATTTATACGAAGATCCATTCTGTTTGTCTCCACACTCAAACAATTAAATACATTCTGCAAGTCACTTTCCTTCTCAGTCATTAATACAGCACCATCTGCATATAGCAGCAGCACTCTCACATCAACATTGTCCTTTTGTACACCAACCACGTCCTCACAAGCATTCCTCTTACACTTATCCATGACGACATTAAACAACCACAGAGCCATAACACACACAACCTTGTATAACACCCTGTTCAATGTCAAACCATTCACTCAAAACTCCATCCACCCTAAAACACGCTTTACTTCCATCATACACCTCCATAATTGCATTTACTAACTGGTAAATTATTATATTAAAACATAACTAATATAATGACTATTTGCAAGTGATTTATCTATTTATTTGTGATATTTAACTTACTCTTTCTAAACTGATTGATTATATCTGCACATGACCTATGAACTAACTTATATCTAGAACAGACACCACATCTAACCCCTGACCTTTAAACTCATCACTGTCAAGGGGGAAACCCACATTTAAACAATGATTCATTATTTGCAAGTGAGCTTATACTATGTTTTAATTATTTAAATAACTCATTGTATGATGGAATACATTTAAAAAAAGAAAGAAAGAAAGGTATGGAAAGGTGCAGGCTTAGGAGAGCTGGGAGCCTGCATTAAAAGATGTGTGTGTAAAATAAACTATGTAATGATGTGTATTTTGCCAAGATTACTTTATATACTTGGCCTGGAGGAATTGTAGAAAATCCTTGAAATGTCCTGGTAAAAATTTAATAATTTTGTGTAGGTATCCTATTATAGATTTGTGTTTTTTAGAGAATAACGAAATCACATAAAAGGACAAAATTATATATTTTTTTAGCAATGTGTCTTACTACCCATTCAAGTACTAATTACTCTAATGGTTTAGGAATTGGGAAGGTTAAATTTATAGGAAGTGAACCCACATTTGTGTGGAGGTATAGTAGTAAACCATTTAGGAAAAACCCCTCCCAGTTCACCCGACCGAGATTTGAACCTCAATATTCCTGTCCTCGGCACTGAGGTATGAATTTAATTAATTTACTAAAAAGTGTTCTCTTTGTTGTTTATCAAGTAATAGGCATGACAGACAAAATATCATTTGTCAGTGGCACCAAACCTTAAACAACTTTTTTTAATTCAATTTTTAAAAATTTCAGATTTACTAAATTTGTACAATGTATATTTTTAGAGATTAAAGGACAGGTTTGCTACTGACCTGGAAAGTTAGGGAAATGAAAATTGGTCATGGAAAGTCTGGGAAATGCAATTATGGTCAGGGAAAGTGTTTTAGTATTCCATTAAATTGCAGATTATTTTCTTCGTGAAGACTTCTATAAGAAATCAATTATTTTGAGGTAAGATGGTATACTATGTACTCTAACTTCATATTTTTGAAACCTGATTTGGTTGTGGCTACGGCAGGTTGAAAGTGTCACTTGCTTAGTGTTTAACAAGTTGTATAGTAGCGCCTTAACTCAACTGAAGGTTGAGTTTGTTGGTCATTTAGCCTCACTGTGTACGATACTTTTAGTGTCCTAACATGGATTTATTTATAACCTTCATTTATAATTCATTGATCACTTATAGCTTGTACTTAATGTAAATGAGACATCTTGAAATTGCTGATTAAGTCTGAAAGTTAGTTTGTATGTGATAATAAAACACTTAGAACGAGCTTAAATTTTGATTGATAACATAAAAAATTCGTACACACCTCCAAAAGTGTCATTAGCATACTGACGACAAGTTTCTCAAATGTAAACTTTTTTTTTTCTTAAGACTTTGGCTGGAGGATGTGAACCATTCCTACGCAAATTTCAATCTTCATGCCCCTAATTCCTTACTTTTAAAGTGATCTCCATGACCTTTAAGACGGCTTATGAGCCATGTTAAATCTGCTGACTGTGGTAGTAAACTTGTTGTTATGGCTATTAATTTTTGTGAAAATCTACTTTAGTTAAAACACATTAACCTTGGGTTCATTACAGTGAAAGACCTAAAGAATGTAAAGGAATCTGAGAAAGACATTCTAGTATTCAGAATGTAATGTCAGAAAGTTGGGATAACGACTGTTAAAAAAATTGCAAGTCGTGGATACCATAGTACTATGTTCATTGATTATTTTATTATACAAATCAATAAATTATTAGTAGTAGTACCGCGTCTTACTACCCGTTCGGGTTATACACAAAAATTAATAAAAAATTTAGTCGAAAGGTGTGTGATGGTATGTCTATAGAATAGAAATGCCTGGAGTAACGGTTTTCCCTCTCACATTGTATTGGCAGCAATTGTTTAATATTGGTACACATTCCTATCGTGGGAATGGAGGAGGAGGTCATTTTCAGTATTTGTAGTTATTATCTTAAATTGACAAACCTTAAGTATTATTGATCTGCATTAATATTATGCTACCAGCAGCTTGTGGAAAAGTCAGGGATGTTTTATATTTTGGTCAGGGAAATGAAATCAAGGATATCAGTGGCAACCCTGCAGGATTTTAATTTGGATGGAGATTCAGTTTAAACAAATAAATGATTTGACCCATCTCTAATTTCAACCTGTTAAATTGATATAATATTGTAAGATATAGTCTACCAGAATTTAAACCCGCAACAATAGTCACTTAGAAAGTTTTTCTATAAATCATATACTGGCAATACTGTTGAACATTTCTTGAGAAGTTAAGAGACAGATCCATCTCAACATAAATTTGTCCGCCATCTTAAAATGGAACTAGAAACTAAACAGCCTTGATATTGAGACACTCCACAGCGCACTTGAACCAAACTACCAAAGAAGAAGTACAGTAGCTATTAAACCTTGACCAATCCAACAAAACAGAAGGCTCAAATAGTAAAAAAGAAAGCATCAGCACAATCAGAGTGAGTTGTTTGAGTGCATTGTTTTTCAATCATCTGAGAACAGACAAATGTAACTCAGCGCACGCAACTCACATAGTTGCGAAAGTTATATTTTGACAGTCGTCCTCATGCCCTCATCATATAAACCTGATAGTATTCCCAGAATAAATAACTAAATCCCAAAATAAACAATAATAAATAAAAAGCACAAAAAATATATCTTAAGGGTACTCTTAAAACGTGAACTCATCCAGAATTAACAAAACGTAATATTATTAGACAAACAAATTTATCCTATCTATTTACACAATTAACTTTCTAACTTCAATATATGGTATGGAGAAAAATTATGATATGCGTACAATGACAAAATTTTAAAATCAACTATTAGTATATTGGTTTTATATAAAATATCCTATCAAAGTTTATATATTATATTGTTTTCCTGATCACTAAAAATACCAAATGAAATTAACAAAACATAATATTATTAGACTTACAAATTTATCCTATCTGTTTGCACAATTAACACTCCAACTTCAATATAACGGTTGATGAACCACCTCGAAACATTATCCATGATTAAATTTAATTTTAATATCTGATATATGAGTATAATAAAAAAGAAAATATTTAAGCCGAAAGTTAAATTTTTCTTATATTTTAAATCATGTAGCCAAAGCTATGAACTCCTCAACCCAGAGTCAAGTCCAAGAGTGGATCATGTTGCCATACCGGCGTTATATACGTTTGATAATCCAAATAAACATGGAAGGCAAGGAAGAAGGTGGGGGAACATTTGGATCACAAAAGGGGGGAATACGCATGACAACAAGCTCTGAGAACAAATTCCAAGGCTCTAGAATATTCTCCCATAAACTGGAACTGGCATTACTTCCTTTCTTAAAATCTTCGGAAAGTTCCACTATCTCACGAACTCTAGTGGTCGCCGCTCGAACTTTCAAACTTGGGTGGGTTCTATCAGTTTGTTACGCACCGTGGTCTTGCTTGGATGTGTATTTGTTGTGTCGCTGAACCGTAGTCATGAGGTGCTGGAACGATGAAATGGGGTAGATACTTAATTCCCCGTCTTGTTTCTTCTTTAAATTGTAGCAAATGCTACAGCTATGTATGATATTATTTTGAATACAATCGTTGCAAATTTACAACCTAAGCAATAAGAGTGTATTTACTAATATTAGTTGTGTTTTAAAGATAGTGTGGTTAACTTTGAAGATATTTCTCCAACCTGGTCAACTGATTACGACCTGTGGTTTGGGAAAATCAAGTCAAAGGCTCGCAATAGACGAGGTTGAGGTTAAAATCTTAGCTGGGTTTATAGAGGGTGGTTTTACCAGCCCTTCGCAGGCACAGGACCTCTGAACCACACTTTCTTAAACTGTGGGTCACATGTCATGTGTAAATTTTGTCCTGCATGATTCCATGAACAAAATTTTAATTATCATTCATATAATTAATTAAGATAATATAATACTTTAATTGGTTTAAAATAAATTGTTAAAACTGGATTTATGTCAAAATAAGCAAGCTCGTTCATTTCAATAAATACTTATGCTTATTAGACCACTTATTATTTGCAATGGTCACCTTTTCTTAATACCTTATTTATATTTGCATATGTAAACTTTGAAATTATAAAAACTTAAACAACCATATTAAAATAGTTGCGTAAATGTTTTTTTTTAAGTTTAATTTTTATCTCAACCGCTCAAAAATTGACAATAAAAACCAATTAAGCTTAATTTAACCATTACTGCACAGGGTTGCTTATAATTTAGTCTTATGGAAAAGGGTCATGAATAAAAGAAATTAAAAACCGGTGTTAAAACTTGCATTGCTAAAACAAATCCCAAGAAAGTTGTCTGCATTCTCCATATTCGTAAGAGAGAGAAAGAGAATCAAGAATAACTGAAATATTTATGAACATAGTACAGATATGTAATCTCTGCACTTATATAGAGTCCACTAAAGTTGAATAGACTTAATTAACTACAGTTAAAATTTTAAATAATTCATATTAAACAAGGTGACCATACCAAAGGGACAAAGGCACAAATCTTGTATTGCCTGGCTTTGGCAGGGACAATGGGGCCTGGGCTTAAATCTTAGTAAGAAATAACTAAGTAACTTGACAAGTAAATTGAATTGAATGAAAATTTGTTACTTTTTTTTTTCTAAGCAAGATAACTGGTGGTCATTCAAGTAACATTTTAAGAGATTATTTAAAAATTGGTTTTGGTCTGTTTTACAAGCAGGGTAATATATTATTATTGCTAGTATATTTACTATCAAAATTATTAATTACCTGCATTAGTATGAACAGTCTCTTACAATTAAGACTAAGTTTTGGTGAGGGCAGTAAACATCTGTGGTGAATCTAATTGGTGTGGTTTTATAGATCAGAAGGCCCCTTAGAAGCTCAACCTAGATGTTTTATCTTGATTTAATTACAAATAGCCAAAACATTTGGAGATTAGGGTTTGAATCCCAGTCAGGTGTACTGAGGGTGGTTTCCCCTAAATGGTTTTACACTCTCCCTCCATGCAAATGTGAGTACACTTCCTCTAAATTCAACCTTCCTCATCCCTAACTCGCTAACGTAATTAGTTCATGTGTGTATAACACAAACAGGCATTGAGGTGGGGTGCTAAAAAAACACGTGAGACAATTAACATTGTGTCACTTATATATTATTCTAAGATCAAATTCAGAATTTTTAAATAAAATCGGTGTAGACAAAAAGTATATCTGACCCATCTTGATTTAAAATATTTTTCAAAGTATTCTTACAAAAACACATCTACTCTCATACTTTTTGAGCTTTTATAATACATTTTTAGATTAAAGTATTTTCAAACCATTGTGGTTTTAGTTAAAGAAAACTCCATAATATAAATTATTTTTTTATCTTATTAATTACTTGTGTTTTACATCAAGGAAAAAATACTAAATATGGTTGTCACTTTATTGCAACACCCAATCCATGTAGACAGTGGTCTTTAATGCCTGTGTCGATAACACCAACAGTTGCAAACTTACCACAAGATGATTTAGTCACAAGAAATCTTTCTAATTTGATCCTGGTATAAAGAGTATTCATAAATTAAATTTTAAAATCACTCCAAAATAAATAAGGCAAAATATAATATTTTATTATGCCATTTCTCTACAAACACAAATTACATAAATTATTAAGTTTATAAAAAGACAAATAAATTATAACAAACTTGTCAACATACACTAGGAATTATATTATGTGCATCAAGTAAAATAAATATAACACAAGAGGAACCGCTAAGGATGGAAATGAAAAAACTGCTTATATTAAACTTATACAAAACAGTAACACACAAAAATACCAGACAGTGTATAGGGGTTTGATAAAACACTTTAATTTTGTCACTTCCAGAAAAATCCATGTTATGTAATAGTAATTGATTATTCTAGAACAGTGTGGTTCCACCTTCCATGACTTACAGATAAATCTGCACAGTGCTGAAAATATGACAGGTTGCAAATTAAATTAAAAATTAATGGTACAAGTAACACTTGATTTAAAAATCAGTTACAGTTTTTTGTGCTGCAATTTTTTTATACATCATTTGAATCAGAATTACACCTTTTCCAGTTATTTTATTTTAAAAAGAGTTTAGATTGGCAGGCCAGAATAAAAGAGGCCATGAGTTGGACCACACAGTGCTAAATTAATAGTTTTGTGCTTTACTTAGAGCATTTTTACAACCTCACTGCTTTCTACAAAAATTTGTTTTACTGGTAGTTTCCCTATTCTTAGTACAGATGATCATTACTCTCTATATTTAATGGAATATTAAACAATCAATTTTACTCATTTCTTCCCAAATAAAACTAGGGAAATGTCTTAGTAATGCCAAAATAATTTAACATACAATTGTTAATGTAAGGAATGTCTATAAAGAAACTTTCACATTACATTACTTTACTTTAAGAGAAGTGTGTAATGTGTTCCTTGCAGCTAACCATCATGTTGTGAGCACATCGACATATATATTTAGTACTCATTTGTTTATCATGTGCAGACACATTTTTATATATAATTTGCGTCTTGCCAACAATAAACATTGTGGCATCTTTTTACATTTTATTTTGAAGCTCCATTAAGCTTATATTGCAGGCACTTGAAGCCCATCAGCCTTCTATTCGAATTCAAATTTGATAACAAATGTAATAAACCTTCTGTCTGAATTCCATTCTGGTGAACAATTTGTTTTAAAACAGTCCAAATTTATTGGCTGTGCTTTGCTAAAACCATAACTTTAGGTTACTTTAAAATTTAGTTAATTGTGATCCTGGCATTACCTTAAGTTTTTTTAAACAAACATATCATATGTCTCTATGTAAAATGAATTAAGATTCTGAATATTTCTAAAATTAGAAAAATACTAATATTTATTTACAAGCATACCACAAGCTAAATAAGATCAGATTATTTCCAACAATGGAAATTCACAGGAATAACGTTAAACACACATTTTAATGAAACTACACGAGTTGACACATACAATATTGCTTGAAAAAAATAATGTGCACATCAATTAAAGGATGAAAATGTGATCATTCTACAGTGAGAAGATTTTCAAGTTTTGTATTTTTGATAATACAGTGAAATCTCTCAATAGCTGACACCTTCCTGGATTAATAACATGTCTGTTATTTGGAAAATTCTATATATTTTTAAAATCATAGTGCTTGAACAGTTAAATCTATATAATCCTATATAGTGTGGATATTAACTACAACAATGTGCTTACCGCATTACTACCTCTACCTCTAAGTACCCATAGTCATTACTACATTGGCCATTTTAGAAACTTTCGCCAGAAGGGAAAAGCAAGACTCCTCACACTTTGAGCAAGACAATGGCATTTGTGACAGTTCTACAATAATATACTGAATATATTCCGTCATTATCAATTTTTATTCGTGTTGAAGAGACTTAAACATAAATATGCATCTCTAGCAGTGTCTGCTTGAGAAGTTTTTTTAACCAATCTAAGTAAATTTTATTTTTCCTGGTAAATTTAAAGTGTTTGCTATAAAAAATAACCCGCTATTCAGGGGTGTCCATTAAGAGAGATCTCACTGTAAAATAAACACATTCACAGTAGTGTCCGAATTTTTTTTCGTTTAAGTAAGGATGTCCAACTAGATTCCTCACAGGGTGTCTACTGGGCCAAGAAAGTCACGAAAAAGTCACGAATGGCAAAAAAAGGTCATTAAAAAGTCACGAATTTGTAATATTTTGGTCATAAAGTAACGAAAATGATTTTAGTTTGAATTTCCCGCACATCTTAACAACGCGAATGCTTCAAAGATAGTGCTCGCTATCCACTACACGTGATGGCACACACCAGTAGGAAGTTGCCTAATTGTTTTGTTTGTGATTCCATTGACAAGGTTAACTTTCGCCATCTTGTATTAAATATTAATTTGGCGTGCTACTTGTCTCATGGGGTGTGTGAGTACATTATTGCCGTGTGTGTGTCTACAAATAATGGTTTTCAGGGTTTTTAAATGATACGGGAAAATATCAGGACATTTTTACAGAAACGGGCGTTCATCTGTGTTGTGGATCTGGATCAAGATGTTGGTGGCAATTATCAATTTTTTATGCTTTCAGTGATCCCACTGCAATTTGAAGGCAGTGTAAAATGTATATTATAATTTCAAATTAACGTTGACAGCAAATAGCAATAGTTTTCGCAGTGAAATATGGCGTATTTTTTTATAAAATATAAAATAATATCATTAGTGTTAATATTTAATCCTTGACATAATTCATTTAATTTTAAAGACCATTCATTCAAAACATTTGAAATTTACCAATTTTTAAAATGATTTTCGTTGTCTAATGGGCACCTAAAATATTAGGCCTAAATTATTTTTTAATCGAGTGTTGCGATAAAAATCCATAATTTTTTTGGGGGGCATTCAAAGATTTTGTGTGTGAAGTTTAGGCTAATCTTGTAATGATATAGATTTTTCCTGTCTTTTTAATATTCGAGATCATATTTTAAAGTAAATATATTAATATTTCTTCTTTTCAGTTAATATAAAGTAAACTCATCTTTTCTAGACTACGGCCATGTTTCTTTTCTTTTATTTTAACTGCACGTGTCAGAAACAAGGTTTTTACTTCCGGGTTGTATTTGCGCAGTAAAATAAATAGCAGGTGCAGAGTAACGCGTCTGTTTTCTTAAATGCGCGCTAATTAAAAACTAACCCCATTGGTCGATGGAAAGAAAGCAAGGAGTGGTCTGGGTTCGAGGGTGTGAACTACGGGGTTCACATGGCTCGACTCGAGAGGACGCTAGCTTG
>CABFOW010001375.1:65684-82882 GCA_902141385.1 Timema californicum | reverse complement strand
TTTTGCCATTTTTTCTTTTTTTTCCCCCCCCCCCCCCCTGAATATATTACAGTAAAATACAGTCAATAACATTTTTGATGTGAGATTGGATGCATGTAAATGGATTGAATTTGTTAATATTGAGGACTCAATGACTCTAGATTCAAGTTTTAAGAATTGGAACTGAGTAAAACGGGAATAGCGACATCTCTAGTTGAAGTTTACTTTGAAAATGTTATAGCATACATTAATAAATTAACCACATAGTTACATCAATTTATTAAGAAAAATCTTGTTGAATACAAATTTATATAACCACTAAATAAATATTATGAATACTGAAAAGGTTTATTTTTACAATGTCATTTTTGTGCCTTGCACTGATCAGGCTGTATCAAAACAGAAAATTTCCACACCAGTGAGTACACAGGTGAGATGTTAAGTCTGTCTAGTCTGGTTTGCTAGTGATGAGGTGGTCAGGATTTAGATCCAAACGCTGTGTAATGATTTTTCCTAAATAGTTTCACACTTCTCCAATAAATGTAGGTACATTTCCTCATCCCTACCCTGTTAGTGAATTAAGTGCAAGGAGTCTATAAAAGTAGTAATATGCAAATAAAATAAACTATTCAAGAGTTAACAGGTAAAACTTATTTGTAATATGTATACAGCTTTCAAAATGTACCTTTTTTGGTATACTAAAACAGTAAAATTTTACAATATATGGTAGTCATCATGTTTACATCAAGTTTGAAGGTATTAATTTATACAGTTAGCATTAGTGTTACTAACTGTTTGATTGGCATTTCTCAAAATGATCCAGGAACTTAAGGTGATGTATAGGAGGAAAAACCATCCCGCATCCGGGGCAAATCACATCCTCTTTTGTCTGAGTTGCAACACCTTCCTCAGAATATTTCGACTTCCATGACGGGGGCTTGCGGTTCACCATTGTGGTGCTACCGCCGGTCGCAGCTGTTTCACTACACAAAGATTTACCATTGTTGTCCATTGGCAAAGATGACTCGCTAAACTTTTTGAATTCGTCCAAAGATGGAGGTGCGACAATTGGTTCTGCTGACCATACTGTCGAGTAAAATGATTTTTTTCTGTGGGAGGATGATGCTTTAGAGAGATCATAACTTGCACTCTGTGCAATGGCCAGTTTCCTATTGTTATTTTTAACCTCCTGTGACAATGGTAAAGAAAAAGATTTTGCGATCGGGATCTGAGAGAAGGTGGTTACTGTAGCTAGTCCGTTGCTGCTGAAACCAATAGAGACAGCATTTGCACCAGTATCCCTGTTAACGTCATTCTCGGAGGAAGTATGCACTTCTGAGACTAAGCTAGTGCTGCTGGTTGGTGGGATTTGAAGAACAGAGCTGCTAACCTTTCGTGGGACACATCCCCGAGGAAGGTAGTTTTCAGGAACTATATTTAGTGTCGCAACATTGTCTTTGTTACTACATGTAGCTTTAGGAACAAACTTATTCAAACTATCTGAACTCCTTTCCTTGAACATTGTCTTGACATTATTGTTACCATCTGAAACTTTTGGCTTTACAAAAACATTACTTTGGCACAAAGAGGTAGATGGCACTCCACTCTTTCTATCTTTCAACTCAGAATTTTCCTTCGGAAACTTGAGGATCTCCTCAACAGAGCGAGATCGTGGCCTTGGTAGCTCCTCAGATGAAGAAGTGCTGTCGGATTTCTTTCTCACTCCATCACTCGTCAAGTCATCACTGAAATACAGTGTGGTTCCTTGAGGTAAAAAATGACCCTGTAAATAAATAATAATATATTGCTAAGTTAGGTTTGTATTGTGTATTAAACAAGCTATTTTATCTAACATATAAGTTCGATAAACATATAACATTAAGCATTTATAAATCAAAGAATACTATCTTTTGAATTGAATCCCAATCTTGGCTCAATAACTCAAGTGGTTGCAAAATAAAATGTTAAGTTAGCCATAAAAATAACCCCTAATTCGCATTTTAATCTTAACATGTTTCCCTTCTTGTGGTTTGCAGGTGATGAGGTTCCAAGGTCAGGGTCAAAGTTAAAAATTGGCCAGGTGTATCAGGGTAATTTTTATTCAATAATTTTTCCACGCCACCTCCACACAACTGCAGACATTCTTCCTCTAAACTATACCTTTCTCATTCCTACAACATTATTATAAATACAAAGATAAGCCTGGATAGATAGTGAGATATATAGAGTACACCTAAACCTAGTCAATCCGAAGCCCGTTAGTCCGAAATTTTTAAATAACCTGAACAATTATTTTTTTAGTAAAAAAAATTGTTTCTATCAGGTTTTCAAATGATACAAATTTAATACAAAATGGTGTGTCCCACCCTTCCACACACGTATGGCGACAGAGAACTGAGTGGGGTGAATGACATTGGTTCACTGGCTGAGGTACTGTACTGGTACTGTGTATACGCTCACTGACTCAAAGAACACAATAACGGACCGTTTAGCAACAATACAGTATGCCGTGTTGCTAGTTATAAAATACTATTTGAAAGAAGGTACAGGAAAGGTGGATAGAAACAGAGTTCCGATAGAATGAAACCTAGGTTGGAGAGTGAGCCGTAAAGATCAATTTTTTTTCAAGAGGTAACCACTACCTCTTTGTTCAATGGCAGCAATGTAAAGTATGAACTGTGTTCTTACTTCCTTGATAAAAGCCATATTGTGTTCATTCCTTTTATGTTTCTATCCACCCCTCCTGTACCTTCTTCCAAATATAATACATTAACTACTAAAGCAAAAAGAGGTTTGTTTTCCTTGTATAGATTGTTATAATATACTGTAATATTGTTATCCTAATTAGTTTGGAGTGGCGGTGCTTAAGTGTATATGAAAAAAAAAAAAAAATTGTAGAGTACAGTAGTGTACAACATTTTGAACCATGTTTACTAAACATAGTTCTTGAAATATTGCTCAAACATTATGACTTTAAAGACAGTTTAGTCAGAACTAGAAGTTTCAACACTAACGAGGCCCAGCGACTAAATGATATAAGGGAAGTAATACAAATAATTATGATAAGCTAATGAGTATAAATAGGTGAAGAAAGACCCCTCCCTCCCCCCCGCCAAGACCACCATGAAAAAGGGGAAAATGTGAGCAGAATCCAATGTGCATATATAGAAGAAAAGAAGATTAGATCACCTTTGTGCAATGGGTTCTACCACCAATTTTCCCTCTTGGTGGGCTTTCTTCACTATTGCAACAAATTAGTTTACATTATTTTTTATCATTTTCCATGAATAATAACTTTTTTTTCCCTCTCAGTTTTCTACTCATTTGGGTTACACACATTGAATTACTCTAATGAGTTTTAAATGAAGAAATAATATAGAGGAAGTTTACCCACATTTTGGTGGAGAAAGTAGGGGTAAACCACATAGAAAAAAAACACATTTAAGTACATTTGGCAAGGATTTGAATTCTGACATTCTCATCACCCATAAGCCGATGTAGATGAGCTCAAGTTTTAGTTTGTGTATCAATCGACCAATGCAGGTTGTTTATTATAACTAGAGAGGGATTGATTACTATGTTTATTGAATTTGTATCTCAAATCCAATCTTAAAATTTTCTTTCAAAACTAAAATCCTTACAACTGTACAATTTAAGTTAAAGTATATGAAATTGGATTTTAAACAAGTTGTTCATGGCTTGGTGTCACTGACAAATGATTTTTTTTTTGTCAAGCTTATAGATTATCATTAACAAAGAAAACACATTTTTAGTAAATTAATTATACTAAAACACTTTTGTCTCATTTTTTTGTGATTTTGTTCTTCCAACTAAACAAGTCTATATAATTCCTTTAAGGAATTTCTTAAAATTGCTATATTAAGTCAAGGTTTTCATAATTTTATTTGAGATACTCTTGAGATTTTTACGAATCTTTGAACACTAGGATTCAAACATCCCATCTCTAATCATAGCTAAAGTGAGTCTTATTTATACATTTACATGGGTAAATGTTGTAGTAGTGTCGAGACAACTAAAATACATTAAATGTTGCCGGCCAGTCTCTTTGCAGCTCCCAAAAGTGCCACCTGAGGTAGGTGAAAGATAGAATTTAAATGGGATTGTGTGTTGTCTTGACACACACACACACACACACACTATTCCAACACTACCCAAGTGAGTGTTTTGGTTATCTCCCTTATTTTAACCATTATCTAGCCCAATGTTTATTCCAAACAACCTTATTTTTACCATTAAATAAACATGTAAATTGTGAAAGAATATGAACTTGTTGGTGTGATGAAAAGTTGTGACAAGAAACACTGTTTGGGTTTAATGATGTTGTAGTGTCAGTGTCATCTCATTTAAGAATAAACTGCACTAAACAATTTGAATTTAATTTGCTAATATAAATCTTTAAAAACTTTTAGAAAGTATTAAATAGAGTTATTTATATATTTTGAGCCATTTATATAATTTGTATAAATACATATTGAACTTTTTGTGGGAAGAAATTGATAACTGCCAAAATATTCAGCCCATGATTTTCTGGGTACAATTCTGTTCATAAAATAAAATTGTGTGTTCATAAGGAAGTAATTCATTTTATGAACACTTTCACAAGTTTTAGGTAGTAGTCTTTTAAATGACAATTATAAAATACACTGCTGATGTATGGGAATGTGATTAACATTATTTAAAAATAATGGGGTGGGGGGTGGGGGAGTTTCAGGGTGGACACCATCACACACACAAGTACATACAGCAGTGGTGGAAGGAAGTAGTACCGAAGTCCTGTAAGTCTTGGTGTTATGGAGTCTGCGGTTCAGAGGATTGTAATCGCTCTGCTTAAACTCCGCCCCGCAGTGCTGACAATGTTCTCCGCTGCCCGAAAACCTCTCTCTCTGAAACTGTTTCAATGGGCATATTAATTCTTCAACCTTTTACAGAGAAAGCAACAATTTGTTGATAATACACAGAGAAAGGACAGCAAGATCAATTTAATCCTATAAAAAAAAATTCCACATTAAACCACTTCTAAGAAGTGCCTACCAAATTTAACACACATTTTTTTAACACAAAGCTTACAAAACCTATGACCCATCATCAGTGATCCAAGTGGTTAGTTTTGCAGAAAACTGGATTGCCAGAGACAGAGAGATCAAGGTTTGAGTCTAAATAAGGGTTGTTTTCCTTAAGAGATGAATTTAATATACATCTTTTCTACTCCCACATCACCCTAATGTGGATGCATTTCTTCTATATTAACCTCCCAATTACTCTCCTTTATATTAGGTCATTAATAACATTGGTGTCAAACTTACTAATTAATTAATAGGTATGACACAATTGTATATACTTTCTCGTGTAGTAAATTTGGGACAAAATTTTCTAGAATCACTTCATTTAACTATCCTTGATCAAGCTTTACTCAGAGAAATATACATATTATTTTGCAGTAGCATAGCTAACATTATGAGAAGGGGAGCCTGAAATGTTAGTTACAATCGTCTTACCTACCATATCTTGTATTAGCTCTAGCCAACAGTTTAGTAATATTATGAATCACCGATTTATGTTTACATGACATGCCAGATTTATGACACACTAAACAATACATATTTACTATCTCTTCTCCTTCCAGTTTAAAAACTTTGATAGAAAATAAATCTCTTTTAAATAATTTGAGGCCACACATTATACACAACATTTGTCTTCAGAATTAAAGTTAAAAATGAATAACAATTTTTAGAATGGTCCAAAGTGCCCAAACGGGAAAACCACAATATTTCTCATGAAAGTGCTTTAATTTCAAAAAATATTAGCTTTGTTGTTTAATTCACCTTTAATGAATTTTGTTCTTTGTACGTTAAATCGTTCTTTCTGAAGGTCTATGTGGGCAAACGTTTTTAAGTCAGGTAATAGGGCAGTTACATGGCTGATTATCTTTTTTAGAAATCTTTTGTCAAGTACTAAAATCCCCCAACCTTTTTTCCATTCAAACCTTCTCAAAGCCCTCTTCGTGCCAAAACCCTTGACAAGAATTAGATTCGCAACACTGCCAAGTATAAAATAATAATAAAAATTGTTTACAAAATATTACATATAAATTTAATACACTGACATTTAAAAGTTTTAAGATATTTTGTTCAATATTGCTTACAATATAATCGTTTGTTTATATGGTTAATATTACGAGTAATATCATTTTATCAATATTTTATCCCAGCATCTAAATAATAAACAATTTGAAGACTGCTATCTTATATATAATGTTAAACAAGCCCAAGATATAAATTTTGAAACAAATCATAAAATTTCAATTTTTCAAACATGTCTTCAGTAAACAAAGCTTAGCTCACTGTTTTCCCAAAAACAAAACGAAGTTTAATTTGACATGTAAAACACTTCTCAGATATCTATTTTGAATAAAATTGCTAGAACCATTTTCAAAATATCTTAAATTTCAAAAATCAGTCATTAGAAAATTTTTAATTTGTGCATCAAAATTAAAATTGTGATTCCCCTTCAAGATGTGACTAAATAACGTCTGAATATAAGGTTTGGATGAATACTATTAAACCTTTCAGCTGTAGCTCAAGTGCAGACAGAGTTGTAAAAAAAAAAATCTAAAGGTGTATAAATTGTCAAGATTCATTATAACTTTTGAGTCAAGAACTTAAACAATGACAATATTTGCTTTATACAAGATAGTCAAAAGTGTATTAAAAAATGTGATGTTTTAGGTTAAGCTAGTTTGTAATATTGTGTGCAAACATATTTACAAAGTGCATTTTAAAAACTCACAGTAAAAAATTAAAGATAACAGTGGGCAATAAATGGCCAAGCACTTACCTTCATTCTAAGTGCCTCAACCTCGCTCTCCAGCTCGTGTATTCTACTCTCGGCCGTCATCTTGTCTTGGATGGCCTGCAGTTTCTCACCCCTCTCAGCCTCCCAGTCATCACGGTGAGCTTTCAGCTGGATCTTCAGCACCTCCTCATGTTCTCTGTGCTCCCGTTCCACTGTCTCGAGACTCTGGCGCAGCCGACACACTTCTTCCTCCAAACACAATGTTTCAGAGAGGTCCGAACTACTGCTCAAGTTCTAGGAGAATAAATAGTACATGGTCATGCAATGGCTGAGAATGTTAAGATGTTAATTTTTTTTTTTAAGTTAGACCTGCCAGGCACGGGATTAGTATTTCGATTTTAATCAACAATGGAATTGTTTCTTTAAATTCTTATGGATATTTAAAAAACCAAACAATTAATCTCAAATTTTTAATCAAATATTTTACCACAAGGTTTTTGTTGGCCCTCACTTATGGTATAAAGTGACATAATTATATGACAAACCTAACAACTAGAACACAACCTATTAATTTACCACTTATATGAATGTGAATTTCCATTCTAACAAAATTATTATGATTTAGCTACAATTTATATTTTCTAAAATAACTAAAGAATTAGTGTGAAAAAAATCAGAATTGGGGCGGAAAAAAAAAATCAAACTAATGTTTCATTTTCTAAGACTAAGATTAAGGATTTGTATGTTAGTCTGCACACAAAGGAGTCATTCTCCACTGGGCTTCTGATGACAAGGTCAGAGTTTGAATCCAATTCAGGTGTACTGAGGTTTTTTTTCTAAATGGTTTAAAGCTCTCCTCCCATGCAAATATATTTAATCTAAATTCTACCTTCCTAATCCTTATCCCTACAGTGTAAATATGATGATAGTCCAGACAGGTGTTAAATTTCGGTGCACAAACAAATAAATAGGCCTATGTTGGGAATAATACAAATGGTTTAGTAGGTCCTAGGTGCTGATAAAACAAACATGTTAAATGTCTATAAAAGCAATGGCTGTCATCTGTCAAATAATATTTGTGGCAAGATTAGGTGTAAGGAGAGGACCCTAGATAAGGATATTCAAGGATTTGAGAAAATTTCTGATTCGATATTCAAATGCTTGGAAAATTATATATGTATTTTTGAATTTTCAAGTGAAATTTGGCTTAAGAGCTTTAATACTACTTATTAGTGGGTCAGAACCAATTAAAATGATAGGATGAACTTAACAACTAGGCCCCAGACCAGTAATTTAACATTTAATCAACCTACTATTTATATGTTCTATTATTCGATTATATTTATGCTTCCTCTTATGTTCATAATTTTTTTCAGGATTCAAATTTGAGATTCGGGATTCAAAGGCAAATTGGAGATTCAGATTCAGAATAGTAAAATAGTGGATTTGACCAAACTCTAGTTACATGTGTTCTAGCTAGCATGCTTGACACTGCAATGTAGGGAGGTGGAAAGGTTTTCAGGATTTAGGCTAGTTAACAAAAAAGTGGGAAATTGTAGAAAGAAAGATTTAATATCCCATAACAAATTTTGTCCTGAGGCATGTCTTGGAAAATATTTACCCCTTTCTTATAAAATAGTCCCACTTCATTCCTAAACAATAAAATCCCAATTATTTTTATGAATACTTTTAAAACCAAGGTTATTTATTACAGCTTACTCTAAAGGGGGGTATATTTTTATATGAGGTGCAACTAGTTAAGAGCCAAACCTTGACCTCCTAGTTAGTGGCAAAGAGCCTCAACAATCTTATTTGTAGCTAAGCCATTAAGTATTTTGAAAATTCCCACTAAGTGTGCTACTTGATGTGAAATACTCATATCCTCAAACTTAAAATGTAACATATTTATTTGTAGCCTCTTCCAAATTATTTAGAACTCTCATTCCCAAAATAAGACATTTTGGCTTCATTTTCTGTCTTTCAACTAAAAGGATAGCTCAACACATAAAATAGTTACAGGTTATATACTATTTTTTAAAGTTAAGGGTAGGTGACCTGGTGGTCTAGGGGTAAGGTGTTGGACTTCTGTGTTGCAGATCCGGGGTTCAATCCTCGGTCCCGTCACAGATTTATCTGATTGCCAAACCCTTCCTTCGCCTCAAACAAGACTTGTGTAACTCACAACTTGTGAATGTGTGGAATGCCAGGCCTCTGCTGGGGTTTAGATTCCACGTTAAACTGTAGATCCTAAATTTAATCTCACAATCACCCTACCATTAAACATTAGGTAAGTGTGTATAGCCCGAATGGGTAGTAAGACGTAATAATAATAATAATAATAATAATAATAATAATAGGGACATCTTTGCACAATTCTGTTTAAAAGAGAAACTGTGCGGGTTTAATTCATCAATGATATATCCTTCCCTGAAAACCATGTGGTAATGGTGTTATTGAGCCAGTCAAAATCAGAACCAAGGACTTCCAGTGATAATACACAGGACGTTCTGAAGCTTTAAAACTGTGAAAAGAGTCCTCAATTATCCTAGAACGTTCTGTTGTGAATGTGTTAAATTTTAACCAGAATGCTAGATCTTATGTTTCTAACCATTATGAGGGTTTAAATACTATAAGGCTATCGGGAATATTAATACCTTTCATTTCCATTTTCATGTGAACCATCTTTTGATGCTTCTTAATTAAACCAGGATTCATGGGCATTTGAAATTTGTCTCAGCAAGCTGGTAAACTCCAGTAATATTGGCTGTAAGCTAGTTGAGTCTCAAATGTCTACAAGAACCAAATGGAGTCACAATTTACTCACCCGCTTATAAGGGAAGATGTTCTCCACCACCGTTTTGTTAATGTGATCCTGTTGCTCCTGTATTGTTGACAGCAGTCTCTGCACATACATCTGGCGGTCATTGTTGTACTTCTGCCAGCGCTTGTTAACCTCAGTCACCTGACAACAGGACAACAATTTTCTTAAGAGTACTCACAATAATTATAGTAATAAGATTTTATTGGTAAACAAGCAGAATTCACCTTCCTATGCAACAACAAAGTGTTCTTAAGAGAACAAGCAGCAATATAAAAAAATCAAAGATTTTAAAACTATGAAACAAGTTAAATGCCGGCGCTTCCTTCATTTTATACCAAACGTTTAACATAATATTATTAAATTGATTAAAATATTAAAATTTCAGTTTTACAGGGAAACAAATGAGTAATTATCTCTCCATGCACAGATATTAATCAATACAGCCTATTTCAGGTACAAATAGCTTTATATTTAAAGGGAGTTAAACAATGAAGCCAGCTTTTTTATTAATTGTATTTGCATAAGGAGTCTGGAATTATTATAGAAGGTTTTCCATTTTGGATACTAGAGCATTTCATTACTAAAAATTGTCATGAATCTACTTTTAGTTTTGACTCTTGAAAACATTTTATGTACCATGCCCGCACAAATAATTTATTTTAAACTATTTAGTTTCAATTTAGTTTTAAAATGGAAAGGGAAGAACTTCTAAAATTTTTGTTTAGATTGTCATTATAAAATGCATAAAAAATTAGTGATTAATATATATACCTAATGATTCAAGGCTCCTGTGTTCAATTACTGACATGGCCAATAAATAAAGTGTTTTTGTCATTGGGGCTTCTTCTATTCACAGTGGTGAAATGACAACCGAGATACCCTGAGTAGTGTCTGTTTTAGAATTTAATTAGTTTGTAAGTTGTATGGTGATATAATCAGTCAGCTCAAAAAGTGCACATTAAATACCCCAAATTAATAATAAGAAAACAATGCAAAATAAAGTTGCTGTTGCAGAGTTCATTTTATGATGTTTTCATTGTGCACAATAGCTTAGTTAAGTGAGTTTTCTACAAATTCAAACGAACTTGTTTTCATTTACTTTTAATGATGTTTCCACTAGCTTAACAAAGCTTTTTTATGACTTGATAAAAATACTGTGGGAAGATAAGATTATTAAGAACGTCAACAATTCAGATTTCCCTGACTTCCTCATGAATTAATACTGTCATAATCTATGAATACGTTAGTATGGATGAGTATATGGAAAAAGTACTAAAAATTATATTTTTACTGGTAACTTATGCCAATTTTGCCTCACAATATTCATGGCCTAAATTTAATTTCATTACTTTTGTGAGCTGCGGTCAACCTACTAAGTGGTCACAAGCAGTACTACCATTCCTCCATCGCCCAGAATTTATTTATGGAATCAGCTTTATTTTAATTTTTTCAAGTATGGTACTAACTATTATCAATGTAAGCAACAGTATCTAACACCACACAGCAGCTGTGACCGAGCAGTCTAATCTGTTAGACATATGCTGCATTTGGTTGAGGTTTTAATCTCTCTTTCAAGTTAATGTGCTTCTTCTAAGCTACCCTCCTGATCCATAGTCTATTTTATTAAGTCACTAATAGCTATTGTATGTGCTAGGGTCCGGGGTTCAATCCTCGGTCCCGGCACAGATTTATCTGATTACCAAACCCTTCCTTCACCTCTGACAAGACGTGTATTAATCACAACTTGTGAATGTGGGGAATGCCAGGCCTCCACTGTGGTTCGGATCCCATGTTAAACTGTAGGTCCCCCATTTCATCTCACAATCGCCCTACCGTTACACATTAGTGTGTGTATAACCCGAACAGGTAGTAAGACGTGGCGCTAATAATAATAATAGTTATTGTCTACCAATTTTTGAAAATTATCCAACATGAAGTAAAACCAATTTGACTGCAGAGAGGATGGAAAAAATCATCCTCAAGTATTGCTAAACCTGTGACAAATTTTGGACCAAAGTTAGGTGAGCCACCATAATATTTACTAACCTTGCCTGTGATTTTTAGTAAAGTAGGCCCAGTGAAGGAACATATTTCATTTCATACCAACCAATTTCCCATTTTTCAAGTATAAATGTAACGTATAGTAAATGTTTTAATACCGATACCAATATAATTATTAATGATGAAGCATAATTTTTTCTCCCCACCTATGCTTCAAGAAAATGACTTTTTCCTTTTCACAGTGTAAAATTAAAATCTCATGTCCTCTGCCTGTCATTGATAGGTTACATTTTGTTTGTATATTTTTAAATATCTGTACCATCTGTGAGATAAACAAAAAAAAAATACATTTTTTTCAAATGCAGGTTATTGCCACAGACTTTTAATTGACTCCCAACCACTTTCACCCCATACTTGACTATTCGAAACACTATAAAAAGGAAAGTGGCAGGCAGGCATGTTTATCAGGTTCAATTTTTTGGAGGGAGATAATACTTTGGTGAACATCCAGACTAGATGCCAAGTTTGTCTAATATTGCTGGCCGATGACGGGGATTAATTCTGGTTGGGTGTACTGAGGGTGTTTCTTCCTTAAATAATTTCCCACTATCTCTCAATTCAAATGTGGTTACATTTTATTCTAATTCCACCTTCCTCATCCTTACACAATTAGTAAAAATTGAGGATAGGCTCAAGTGTATAATTATAATGAAAAAATTGGGGATAAGGGGGAGCAAAGCTCTCTCTCCCTATATATATATATATATATATATATATATATATATATATATAGAGAGAGAGAGAGAGAGAGATATTTTTTACAAGTTAGTCTAAAACCTTGTCCCTTTCATCAAGTGTTGATGATGAGGTCTGAATTTGAATCCCACTCTAATATCTAATATAGTGGGTTAGGGTGTCCAACAAAAACTCTGAAAAAATTAAATCCTGTTTTTCTTTAATATCGCCAAATCAAAATATGGTATTCAATTTTTTATAATTAATTATTTTTGGAATGCACTCAAAAATAATTTATCACACACTTACTTAAAAACGTGTTTGACTGAGATGTAATGAATATACTTCTTTTCTAGAGAGAAAAATATACCATTTTACCTTACCAACCACAAAATTCCTTGATATTTCCTTGACATTTCCTTGATACACCCGACAGTTATAAATTTTCTAAAATCTCCAATTTTTTCCATATTTTATACAACACCAGCCACCCTGTAAGGGAAGAGATGTTAAAATGCTATTTTCACTCTTAATTTTCCTATCCTCTCTCCAAATAATTTCTTAATTTCCAGCCTATTTAGATTAGGTAATTAATAACTTGTGTGTCAAAATGTAAAGTTAATAAATAAGCAAGCTTTTTTTTTTGCCATCCTGTCCATCTACATAATTTCACTAATGGAATAGAGATTAGGGAAGTAAAAGGTAAGAAAAATGTATTCTCATTGGCGTGAAAGAAAATTGGTAAGACAGTTAAGTCAAACCACCCTCAATTAACAGTGGTGGCTCGTGTATAGGCACTGCAGAACTGCAGCACTCCCCTATTTCCACTTGATATTATCGATAACATTTAATATAATGAGTCCTTTTTTCTTTAATTATTTCTTTATTTTTGTAGTAGAATATATATTCCTTAAGCTTAATGTCAGTACTTCAGTAGCCATCCCCCAGTTTATGAAAGGTATAAAAATCTTTGTATGGAACTGTGCACTTCACAGTGGCAGCGACAGCGACATGGTGTTTGACTGTTGTGTGCATGCACACATAGGAGGGGGGTGGGACTACTAGGTAGAGAAATCACTGTTGCTCTCGCAGTGCCGGCCGGCTCTGACGTGATGGTGAAAGGAAGTTTTTTTTTTACTCAGCGTGTGTTGTGCTTAAAAACCATGTACCATATTCTTGAATGTGATAAAGTGTAGAAGAGTGTAGAATTAGATTATTTTTCTGTCTCCAGCTATTATATTTGATTCATTTTTTTTCGGTTCTTTTATTTAACATAAAGACTAAATGCGCTTGCAATACTTTCAATGGAGAAAAATTTCCTCAATTGTCATCCAGAGATCAAGCAGAAAATTAGTGAACTTTTTGCACAAATTAAAACAAAAAGAATGGATTTCATTTTTAAATGAATAGATCAAGCTTGACTGTAACAATTTAAGTTAAAGTAAGTAAAAAAAATTTTTTTTAAAGATTTTATCAAGTTCCTAAAAACATTTTCTTTTTATACATATATTTTCCCCCCCCCCTCCTTTTACACAATTTTAAAACAAAGGCTAAACACTTTCTGGAGCAGCACCCCCACTAATCTTAGCTACGAGCCGCCACTGTTCAATACACCGGGTGGAAGTTTGAGCCCCCGACCTCTCCATTGCCGCAAATCAGACAGACAAGATGAGAGCGAAGGTTTGTAAACTTACGTCAGTGATGACGGCCTGTAGCTTGTAGTTCTCCTCTTGGATAGCCCTGAGAGACTTCTTGAGCTCGTCGCACTCTCCATGCACAAACATGGGCGCATGCACATCACTCGTGTTCTGAAACAAGGTACAGTCGAATTAAGACAGGAAGGAACTTCTCTTTAATGATCAAACATTTTTTTACTAAAACAATTATCATGCATTCATACATCAAGTCATGTAGTCTGCAGCTGTCACTTTTGATAGATATTATCAATATCAATAAAATAATACTAATATTATGTCAAAATTATATTAATGTTGTCAGTGTTGAACACAAAATAATGTGTTTGTATTTTCTAAAAGTTTCTTGATCCCAAAATTTTAATATATTTAGGTAATAAACAAAACCTTCATGGCGTAGGGCCAGTCCGCAAGCGAACTATACCGGCCGAGCAGCCGCCACCGTTAGCGATTATAATGCTAACAATTGTGGATAAATGGTGTCATGGGGTCAGCACAACGAACCCTCAGGCCGTTAATCTCAGTTTTCTAAACCGGAGCTGCTACTTGGTTACTCAGGTAGCTCTTCATTTGACCGCCCCGAGGCTGAATTAGACTTCGTTACAAACCCACTGTTTCAGAGAGATATTCTGTAAGCACTGGGGATCGAACCAAGGACCTCTGGATCCATAGCCATAAACTTTGACCACTAGCCTTAAGAGGCGGCTGCTAGGTAACTAAGCCTTATTTAAATTAAGTACAGTCAAAACAATCAATTCTAATTGTATATATAGGCCTACTTTTCAAATCAATAAGCCCCTAAATGCGATAAAAAATGATTGATTATTAATAAAATTAACAACTTGAGTTGGATCGGAAAGTTAAATTTATTCAGAATAGTGAATTATGTATTGCAAAATGATATTAAATAAAACAATCATAAAAAGAACAGTACTTATGTGTAATTTGATCACTAATGAAATGCTTATAGTTAAACACTTTTTTCACGTATTACATCTCATGCAATATGACTTGTGTTGATAAACTAAGCTCAGCACCATTCATTCTTTACAATTAACAAGGAAAGAAATTTCACGTAATGTTATCACTCAATAAAACTTAAAACAAGGGGCGGCTCACAGGGGTCCGGCCGGACTTATTCTTATCTATTTTAGAAATTGAGTGTGGGACTATGGATTCTGAAGTCTCCATATGGGTGGTCCCAGTCGTTAATAAACCTTAGCTTTATATGTTCATGTACTTTCATTTTGTTATTGTTTAAGCAGAAAATAAGGTAATGTAAATTAAAACTTTATCTCACTTTGACTTTATATATATACACTATATCAAAGCTAAGATGTGTGCGCGCTTTCCAGTTGGGAATTTTAAGAGCGCTTTTAATAGTGCGCTGTACACCTTTTTAAATATCAAATCGTAGACCTATGTACCCGATTTTAAAATTTAGCTCTTTTTTATCCTTCTCTTTAGTGCTCTTTAATTTAGATCTAGTCATTATGATTTAAATGTTTAGAATACTAAAATTGTTTGTAATACTAAGGGGGAGGCAGGAGGCAAGACGGCAAAGGCCCCGTCTGCCCTGCTTTGGGTGCGCGACTGGTTCGTAAAATATGCAAAACGAAATAAAATACACCTCTATAGAAACACAATGGTAAAAAAAAGAATATGGCATTCCACCAAATGGTATATATGGAAAACTATACATTGTAACATAAATATTATTTGTTTTGTGCATTTCCAACCATCCATTTACCATGGCCTAATAAGGTCTATGCATTTGGCTATAGGTCGGAAAATATAGATTTTATAAATTTTATATATTGATTTGTTTCAAATAAAAGTTGTAAGTTGTATATTTTTAAATAAGTGCGACTGCGGCTTTAACATTTTGTTTCATATCTCAAACAATGGCAGAGATATCAAAATTGGAAATGTATGCTATTGTAAAGTACCTTTAAAGTCATTTGCATGATAAAATGAGATGCGCCGTTTAGTTTGTAATGTTAAACAATGCTTATATACGAATTTTAATCAAAATAGTAAGAGCCTGTTTAGATAAAATCCATTTTCTCTCTTTTTTAGTCCTTAATTTTACGGTTGGATGGTTAGTTCCAAAAACCCCTCTGGAGAACCTTATGAAAACCCTAGATACAGTTTTAATCCGGTCAGCAGAATTATTTCAGATATGGGTCGAAATTCAGAGGAACAGATTGGTGTAGTTTTTCCGGTTCAGGGGGTCAATGAACCCTCGACATCCATCAAAATCTCAAAAACAATTTTTCGACAATCACAATTCTCTCTCACTCCATGGGATCGCGAAATAGTATAATAAACTTGAAACAATAAGATTTTTTTTTTAACTAGTGCACTTGGTTGGAAATGAACCCTAGCCTCGGAAGTAAGGGGTGTGAACTACTACTACAGTAGCCTTATGGCTTCTTTGGTGCTGACTGACAGCTCACAGCTAACTTCTGAAGGTCAACATTTAGGTATATATCTATATTTTGACTGTCAAAAGTGACAGCTGCTAAACACATGTTTTTTGCAGATCATATGGTTCGGTGTACGGATCCGTAATTTGGTCTGGTAACTTTTCAAAGCCGTCAGCTGTCAGTCAGCACCAAAGAAGCCATGGGGCTACTGTACAACACATATGCCATTCTGATTTTCACTCTTGTTATGAAGGATGGACATTATTAACAAATGTCATGAAAGAATTTCTAATGATTAAATCCCCAGGGAAGGAGATATATCTGTATTCTGTAAAATCTTTGGTAGTTTTTTTTTTTTTGCGCTGCGTCTTACTACCCGAGCTATACGCCTATGCAATAATTACTCTAATGTATTATAGATGTGGAAGGTTGAATTTAGATTAAGTGTGCCCGCATTTGCGTGAGGCAAGGGGAGGGGGGAACCACTTAGGGGAAAAAGCGTCAATACATCCGACTTTAACCAAACCCCGATCTCCCTGTTAGCGGAAGTCTAAGTCTATTACGAGAGTGACGCTTTGAACCATGCGGCCACTGAGGCTAGTGATAATAATATCCAAGTACATCACATATCAGCCGCATTGATTGGATTGCCGGTGACGGGAAGATTAGGGTTCGAACCTCGGTCGGGCGTAGTGAGTGTGTCCCCCCCCCCCCCCCCCCCCCCCC
>CABFOW010001375.1:23067-65652 GCA_902141385.1 Timema californicum | reverse complement strand
CCCCCCCCATCCACCTTAAATGGCCTCCCGCTCTCTTCCCACACATGTTCGCGTACATTTCCTCGGAAATTAAATCTTCCTCATCCCTATTTCATTAGCGTAGCGTACCGTACGGTAATAAATGTATGCGTATTATCCGAACGGGTACAAAGATACGGCAGAAAAAAAAACGACAACATAATTATATGGCTTACAGCAGACCAGGAAGTCCTGACGTTATTCACACATTCAACCACCAAGCACTGTAGTCGATACGCTAGTGACATAAATAACTTTAGTGTATGTTTCTGGTGTCAACGTCCTTAAGAGAAACTAAACTGACATGAGAACTTTTAAACCTAAGATATTTCGAATGTACTCATTCAATTTAAATGTATGTGAACAATTTTCCGGAAATTTTTTGAGGGAAATGTCTAATAAGTTCCTGTATTGTTTAGTTCCCCGGTGCGCCAAAGCCCTATATGAACCCTAGTTAACCTAAAGGCAACACTTCAAATGCGACATTCGGCGAATCCCGAGTAACGAATGTTTGTCATTCGCCGAATACCTCGTAGTGTGGATGAGGGAGTTATGACTAATGTTCGGCAATTGCCGATCTGCAATCATTTCCCGCTAATGAGTCGGTAATCTATCACACATCCAAAGGTACGAACATTCAGTTTATCAGTATCCCCCATTCACACATTCGTATCTAGCTAGGTCTTCCAGTTGTGTATTGTGTTTCACGTGAAAATGAAGTGGTCCGACGACTTGTTCTTGCAAGTTTTTTGACCTCTATTAAAAAGAACCTGCTATATGGAATACAGCCCATAATTTACATAAAAATACCAATGGGATATAATATGATTATGTATGAATAAAGTTAAAGAAAGGCTGCAGCAATTTGAGAGTCGCAATTATTGTCCATTTCAGCCTCCATTGCACTAATATTCGCCGTTCCCGATAGCTAACTTCTTGACCCTGAGATTCGATAAATAGGCGCATGTGTGTAGTTGTGTGCTCTTCATTCAAAAAACAATTTAATAAGTAGTTTTGAGAAGGGGAGACTATTTGACGTTCGGCGAATGCTGAATGTGTAGCGACGCCTTGATAAGCATTGAAGCGGATCGACCGAACTGGAGAGAATACAAGGAAAACTTGCAGCAGCCAATAATAGCGCTCCTCGGAGGGAGAGAGTTGTACGGGTCAATGAACCGTTTGGAGGCTGGTCCAGAACGATCTCCATCCATAGGACGCAAAACTCTACCAGAGCCCTAATTTTATTTTTCTTAGACACGTTTAAGGATATTTTGTGCACCCCATCTACCACCCGTCCAAGGCTATTAGCAATATTTTTTTACACAATGGGGTAGGGATAAGGAAGGTATCTTTGAAAAAATACACGTGAGGGTGCAGAGAGAGTGAAGGGTTGAGAGGAACAAATTTCGGTAATTGTTTGACTGTGGTGGCTTGCGGCCTACGACGTAGGTAGATTAGCTTGGTTGCGGAAGGTGGTACCTCACCCCCAAGGGACTTGCATACATACATTAAATGGTGTGTTGGGGGACGAGTGGGGTCAAATTTGTTAGCAAATACTAAATCAAACAATTAATGGCGAAGAGAGATGAACATTTTCAGATAAATCCTAGATGAAAGCGAGTTATTCCTCAAGGCTTTGATTATAATATATTATCTAAAGCGGACCGACGTTAGTGACACATTCAACCACCAAGAGTTGTTGTGGTCGAGTGTGAAGAGAAAACTGGAATTGATGTTATTGCTTTATTGTAACTCATTTGTTTATGTGTCTAGTTTAACGTCCTTAGGAGAAATTAAACTTGGGATATCTCTATCGCATTTGTTGTATTTAAATAGCTGGGATTTTTTATATAAAAATAACATAATTTTCTAACACAGAACATTTTCCGTGTAGAATTTTCCATCTTACATCTCTAGTGGATGGAAAAGGGGAGAGGTAGGATAAAACCCCACATGGAAACCACATGTGAAAAATCACCTTCAGTAAACCCAGATGGAATTTGAGCCCTTTAATTCCGACCTCTCTGTACTAGTCAAGTGGGCCAGTCGGTCAAGTTGGCGTAGAGCTAATCTGCCGGTCAGAAGCCATTCTTGTAGTTTGATTTTTAATTTGTACACGCGTACAAACACACACACAAATATACATATGAAAGGGATATATTATGTTATGTACACTTTTAAAAGCGCAATATATCATAACACTACACACCCAAGTCTGGCGCCATTATAAAATAGCAGGACAAGCCAGTAAACAAATAGTAAATATATTTAGGACGTTTATTATACTTTACCAGGAATGTGGGCAATGGCATATTTAAAAAATTTGCGCCCCTAGGCCACAGAGAAGGAAGGCACAATTATAATATGCGCCTTCGCCCACCCACCCCCCATTTTTTTCAAGGTTTTTAGGAGGTATCGGAGGAAAAAGGTCGGGGGGGGAGGGGTTGCTAGTATTCAAGAAGAGATTTCAACAAAGATTTCAACGATGGAGAATCTGGCATGTACATGCCCTACAGTAGCTTGAGTTAACATTATTATGAAGAAAGGAAGATTGACGCAAGTTACAGAGTAATTGCAAAGTACAATTATTTAAAAATAAATATTTTCGTTCTGACTTTAACTTGAACTATTTCAATAATGTTAGTCAATAATTTTTAAACGTAATTATCAAAAACAAAATATAAAAATAAAAATAATGCTAACCAAAATGTGCCGCCCCCTAAAGCCGCTGCCCCTAGGACCGTGCCTAGTGGGCCTATAGTATAGATCCGCTTCTGAGTGTGGAACCTTTTAGCAGTGGAAGGCCGTGGGAGCAGTTAAAGTGATAGACAACAAAGTGCCCGACACGAGAGGACAAAGTGGTAGACAGCCAACTGCTAGACAAAATGAAAACAATTATTTGGAAGGCTGGGTGGGTCAAGTGGCCGACACGACTTGGACCCACTGTTGACAAGCTCATGTACAGTAGTACAAAGGGATAGACGACCAGGCGGTCGGGTCGACACGAGAGGACCAACTGCTCGACAAACTTATATATCATCCAGTTAAGAGTGGGCTAGGTGACAGAATAGTTAATTTAATACACGAGTGTCCTTGTTTACATTTAAATAATTGTTTCCCCCAACCCGTCAGCTTAACCTCAGACTTCTTGACATATTTCTGTAAGGTTTGCTAAAGTAAAAATGTAGGTGAAAATAACTAGAAGTAATGATGACCTTATAAAAGAATATCACAAATTGAACAGTCACAATTAATTCTGCAAGGCTGGCTGCAACATTAAAGAACAGTGAGCTCCAGTATACACGTATGAACTATCTTATTTTTATATTCATAATTTAGAGGTGAGGAGGGTATAATTTAGAGAAAATATACCCGCATTTTCATGAAGAGTTGAAAACCATTGAGTAAAAATTACTTAGTGGGCTTTATTTAAATTTGAATTTTGGGCTAAAGTTTTTATTGTTTTTCAAAGAGATAATTTTAATATCTAGCCTACATATTTAGTGCTAGATATTTTTAATTTTTAGCACCGAGTTATACCTACTAGAGAGTTACTACTACCCATTCGAGTTATATGCCTATATAGCCTACTGACTACGCTAATGTGTTTAGAGTTGACTAAGGTTAAATTTAGAGGAACTGCACCCAATTTTTCGTGGAAAACCATTTATGAAAATCCACCTCCAGTCCACCCAACTGGGATTGAACCCCGATGAATGGTCCCAATGTTTAAGGTGTCGGGTGGAGAATGATGCATAATTATTTCGTACCGTTTCAAACAATTTCAGAATATTTTGAAGGATTTGTGGTAGGCAGGAAGGACATATCGTTTAAGTAACAAGATAAAAGCTGTCAAGGTTTAAGGACCAGCTGGTAAGTGGGGTGGGTGGTAAAAGGATTGATTGGAGCTGGATGGGATCAACACAGTCATGATCAAGCCAGACTACCTCTTGCTCAGGATGGATACAGGAAGTCGTATGGCTGGAAGGAGGTAAGAGTACAGGATAGGGGCTGAAAGTTGTGCAGATCAAGGCTGGGGTAGGAGACTGGGAGGAGGGGATAGGAGCGATTGGCGGGCATGGTAAGATAAGGGGATGAAGGCTGGGAGGAGAGTACGGGATGGAGGCTGGAATCTAAACTCAAGGGAGGAGGGGGCTGTAAGGAGATGGGCTGCAAGGGGCAGAACGACAAATATAGGGGCATAAGCTACTCTTGTGTAATTAAAAGCCTGTTTAGGTTAGGTTAGCTTAGGTTAGAGGAGAAAGTGATCCAACCCATTCAATGTGGTGGATCAATGTTAATCTTATGGGAGAAAGTGGTCCAGAACTGTCATTTCAACCACTACGCCCATGTTTAACACTTTGTTAGTTTTGCAGAAATAACTTGTCTGTCACTTGAGCCACTCTTAACTGGATTCATATCAAGGTTTGTCGAGCAATTGGTCCTCTCGTGTCGGTCGCTTGGCTGTCTATTCCTTTGTCCTCTTATATGGGAGCTTGCCTATCACATGGTCCAGCTCATGTCGTTTCTGGGTGTCTAGCAGTTGGCTTGTTTACAGGTTTGTCCTCTTGTATCGACCGCTTGGTTGTCTAACACTTTGTACTCCTGTAAATGAGCTTGTCTAGCAGTTTGTATGGTGCCGACGGCCGCGCGTAACTTCACAGATTTCGCATAAGCCTGCATACTTCATGTACAAACAACTTTCCCAAGATATGACAGTACATCTGTCATAGATAAGATGGATAGGATTGATAAGAGCGGTTAATTTATTTTTGAAATTTACACATCATTATGATTTATTGAAAAATACGCGAAAAGGACGCAGCAAACCGCTCAAAAAAGGCCATCAATATTTATAGAAACACATACAATTGAAAAATTATAATTTTAAATTTTAAAAAAAACCATTTAATTGAAAAATAATCATTTTAAAATGAACGTATAAATATGTCACTGGCCATGTGTGAAATCCATGCGTTCTATGAAATGCCTAAGCTTACTATATAATGGCAGATTGGTTTTGGAAAAGTATGAAATAAACGAGTTTTGCTGTTGTATTTAATACTTATTTTCAAGTCCTTTGTTTTTTTTGAAGTCCTGAAATATGTTATCAATTCTCTTATCCAGTTACATGTAGGTCTTGCAGCACTAATTCCTAGGATTTAAGTTGGTCATGACTGGTTATTATATGCATTTCCTACGATAAGTATGAAGTACAACAGCAAAACTAATGTATTTTATACTTTGCTAAAACCACTTAGGAATTATATAGAATGCCTGAATTGCACACATTGCCGTTAACATATACATAACAATGAAAAAAGAATATATATATATATACTGTTATTCTTTTTTTTTTAAAAGGTTGACTGAACTTGATGCGTGAGGCCGGTTCTGGTGTAGGAAGAGCACTCCTCACACCCGACTAATCTGTCGCACTTAACCGCATCAAGTTCAGTCAACCTTTCAAAAAAAGAATGACAATTGTCTTCCTTTTTTTAATGAGACCAGTAGAAACATTACGTAACAAAAGGGAAAATATCTATAGTAGCTTGACTGTGAAGGTCATGGGGAGGAGGAACAGATAATACTATTAATTAGCAATTTATTGCGCACAAAGAGCGATTATATTAAGTTTGAGGTACGTGAGAATAGATAAAAAAAAGAGATACCTGTACCGGTGATCACGCGGTATAAGGTTCCACTCTCATCAAAACCTTCAAAGATCACCGGGATGCGGTTAGAATCTCGACCGGGCGCGTTGGAGACTTGCTAGGGCGGATACAAAAGAATAAAGATCATTCTATAAAGGAATTAAAGGTGAAATAGTTCTTAAACGTGTTTTTTTTAAGTGGGCTTTATTATAAATTTGATAAAATAACTTTCAGTAGAAATGGCCTTGTGGTGTACACCCTGTGTCTCATAACTCATTGGAAATTATTTTACTCGCTTTACATGTTACGTGTATTTTTTATATTTAAAATAAAAGTGTTTTTAAACATAGCTGGGATTTTTAATGGTGGTTTTCCAAGTGCAATTTTTTACCGAAGTTTTTACATCAGCTCTCCACGCAATTACGAATGCATTTCCTCTCAACAGCATTCCTCCTCAATATTATTTATATCGAATCGTTAATAACCTTGAAATTAAACTGAACTAAAACGGAAAAAAAAAAATCGGCAGGAGGGGAGTGAAAGAGGGGGAAAATAAACATACCCCAATACGTTTAGTTAGCTGACAATTATTGCAAATAGTTTCGGGTGTGTTGGGACACTGGGAACCCCCACCAGCTTTTTATTAGTTTTAGAATCACTAGGGGACCCGGCAAATTTACTTAAAGGAGGGGTGGGAGGGAGAGGGGCCATGCAAATAAAAAGTTTTATATAACTAAAACTTTAAAAAATACCTCACAAAAAGATTTTTAAATTATAATTTTGTACCAAATCTTACTGCAGGTTTGGGCTATCCGCATGTTTACACTAATAGAGTATAGATGATAAAGTATAATTTAGAGCAAGTGTACATGCATTTGCATAAACTTCAGTAGATCCAGCTGGGATTCGAGCGCTCCCCCTCACCTATGTGTCAGCGACAAACCAGGCAAGATGAGCTTGACCACGTACCCACTTACATCCACCGCATTCTAAGGTTAAGCTAGTTTGCAAGTTGTGTGTTGAAATTTTTAAAAAAAATTATTTTGGCTAGTGTGATTTCTAATCCCATATCAGCACACATAGGGACGGATTTAAGACCCTGCCGTCCATAGGCACTAGATAGTTTACCCCCTTCTAAATCCTCCCAACGTATTTAAAGACAATGCGTCTAGTTCTACACACTCAGACCTAGCGCATAGATATTTACTAATCAAAGAACAGCACGAACCCTTGTGTTAAAAGTAAATATATTCTTAAGCACCATCCCGAATCGAGCCAGAGTCCTCTAAATCAGTGTTTTTCAAACTGTGGAGCTCATATTCGGTGGGAAAGTGACAGCTAGCAGAAGATTAGCTCAGGCTCCGTGAAACAATTTTATATATTCTTTGTTTGTTTTTTACACTTTAAAATATCATCAGTACCCGATTGTCAAATTTTTAATACTGAATAAAGGATATTTGCAAAAGGCGCAGCCAGAACCCGTGTGAAGTTTTCCGTTTGCCCTATGCTTTTATACTTGTAAAACTTAACTGTCATCATTGAATGTTCATAATAATTTTAAATATTTAATGAGGGCTCAAAAATGTATTTTTTTCTGATGCAAGGACGCCTTCAGTCTAAAAAGTTTGGGAGATCCTGCCCTAAACTACGGTCGACCACGATCGAACCACACATCCGCAGGAAATGTCAATTAGAATGAATAAAAGAGGACCAAACTTTTTTTTACCAGGAAACAAATGACGTGCAGGTAATACTAGAAACGTCACCAATCTGCAGTGGCATCATGGGACATTGAGATGCCGGAAGTGCCTGCTCTGTTATATTGTTCAGGTCTTCTCTATGAATTGTACACAGCAACCTGAATTAATAAAAGGTCACGCGGTGACCTTCTGACCTTAGCCACTAACTAACCCATCCCAAGAAAACACTCTATAGACGACCCACGAAATAGTTCGGAGAGACGTTATATCTACATTACTGTATTAATTTGTCCATCCGTTAATTTAACACCAAAGGGTTTTTCAAGGTAACTGCCTACATAAAAGGAAATATCTTCACTCTGTGTAGTTATTTCGAGAATAGTGGTTCTGAAGCGTCTAAACCATTAAATCAACCTTCAATAATAATTATCTTAGAATGTTATATTGGTAGGTACCCCGTTAAAAAAAATCCTTTGTTTGAAGAACGCTATAATTTTATCTAAGCACAGAGACATTTCGCGTGAAACGTCTTTAAAACTGATCTAATTTCATCTTTTCATAATTATTTTTTAATTAAATACAACCTCTATAATACCCCATCCACCTAATGCGGGTACACTTCCTCCAAATACAACCTTTCTAATAACTAGTATTAGTGTAATTAGTGCATAGACATATAACCCGAACAGGTAATGAGGCGGGACTAAAAAAAAGAGATTTATTAAATTACACGCAATTTCTTTAAACGTATAAAGAAAGTGACCTGGTGATCTAGGGGTAAGGTGTCACACTTCCGTGCTGGAGGTCCGGGGTTCAATCCTCGGTCCCGGCACAGATTTGTCTGATTACCAAACCCTTCCTTCACCTCTGACGACAAGACGTGCATTAATCACAACTTGTAAATTTGTGGAATTCCAGGGCTCCACCGTGGTTCGGATTCCACGTTAAACTGTAGGTCCTCCATTTCATCTCACAATCACCTTACAATTTCACATTAGCGTAAGCGTATAACCCGAACGGGTAGTAAGACGTGATAATAATAATAATTTAAACGTATATACACATAATTAAAAGAAACTGCACGTGGGATTACCTGGTTTACACAGGAAACCACAATGAAGGGTAAACAATTAGTTGAGATCGAGCCCTGGATTTCAGATCAGTACCAATATTATTTACATTAATTATTTGTATGTTCATTCAAACCACGAATCACTCAAAACGCTCCCACTTTTCACACCGCACGAAAGATAAATTTCAACCAGAAATGAACTCGAACCTTATTTGTTTCAGAGGAAAACAGGTATAGCTGACATCAGTGATGTCAGGCGTCATTCTCGCAATATCAGTCTTTCCTTGACTGACTACATTATATTTTATAAGTTATAAGCTACACCATGGTGGAACTAAGGAAAGTAAGCTTGTTAACGTTCACAGTAAACTGAACCAAAGTACCTCTTCAGAGAAAATTATCAGCGGGACCTTCTGAAGGTCTTTCTGTTTACTAGGCATTTCCCGGTGAAAACATTAGCTTTAGTTATAACTCATATTCGGTGGGAATTTAGGTGAGAGCTAGCCGAATGTTCTTTATTCCAAACATTGACAAAGTATTATTATGATCGTTTGAGCTCTTTTATTCAAGGCCGTAGCCAGCCAATAATTTCAGGAGGGGTTTGGTGGGCTCATTCCCCAATTGTTGGAAGCTAGAAAAAAAATTATAAATTATAAACAGTTATAGAAGCTCTCTGAAGTGGTCTCTAAATAACCCCCTAGCTGCCGAAGGCTTGGAAAATTTCTAAATATTAAACACTTTTTGAAGCTCTGTGAAGGGTTTTTTATAATAAAATAACCCCCAAAATGCCGAAGGTTAGGAAAATGGCTAGATATTTAACACCTCCAGAAGTTCTGTGAAGTGCTTTTTATGGTAACACAAACCCCTAATTTGTATTTGTATCTTAATTTTGATATTGTTTGATCCATAAAGCCATATCTATTTTGTTCATAAAATTTTGCGGGGGGTTTAAACCCCCAAACCACCACCACCACCACCCTCCGGCTACGGTCTTGTCTTTATTGATAATGTAATCTTACTACACAAATAGGTTATTTCTGAATAGGTTGATATTAGTGACTTTCAACCAATGTTTGCACATAAAGAGCCTTCTGCGAGCTTTCACTTACACACACCTATCGTAGATGAGCAATAGGTGCAGAGTAAAACACGATGAATAACGAACACATACGGTGTTATTGGAAATATACCGAGAATTTGATTAGCTCGAAGTTACAAGATTTGAAATGATTCTCCCGAGGCGGTGCGTCACCGAGAAAACACAAAGTTTCGTACAATTATTCAGAAATCAATCGCGTCATAGTAATCACATCTGAGAGCCGACGCATGTCTAACCGCAACAGATTGGTTGGCTAGTGGAGGATGACTACGGATCTGAAAGAGCGCCGGATCAATCCTAAGCATAATTTAAAAAGTGTTTTAGTGTGTGCGTGCGTGCGTTTGTTCTGCATAAAACTCATCTACGAATGGCGCAGTCTTATAAATATATTACAAATATTACACACTAGATAATTATAATGTATGGATTTGTAGTCATTCGTGTAGGTACGTTTTATGTTACCTACATTGGTTTCATCACTAGTTTTAGAAATAGAAAATATATTTAAACGAGATGTCAGCGACCTTCCCTTGAACATTGTTTTTATTAACTAAGTAATTCTCTACTGCTGAGGACGGGGAGATCGAGGTTCGAATCTCGGTCGGGTGAACTGGTGGTGGTTTTTCCTATATGGTTTTCCACTCTCCCTCCACGCCAATGCGGGTTCACTTCCTCTAATTCAACCTTCCCTGTTCCTAATCTAGTAGCGTAATTAGTACTTAAAGCGTATAACCCGAACGGGTAGTAAGACGCGGTGCTAAATATTATTAATATTATAATTATATTATAATTATATTATTATGGCATTCTACTTGAGATAAATATTATTTAAAGCTCGTTTATATTTTAAGTTTATATTGTTTGCTATAAAACTACATTCAGGTCCCCGTTTCGGCAGTCTAGTTTATTGCAAGTGACGCAATAGACCATGCGGCCACCGAAGCGGGCTACAATTTTTTTTCTTCCTTAAAAGCTAATACTAAGTATTTGTAAAACTATGAGTAGGCTACTTAAGTTGCAATTGTTTTTTAAAACTAATTACTATCTCGCATGACTTACAAACTAGTCTGATACTAGAAAAGAAACAACACTCAAATCTCCCAACCGACTTTTTTATTCCTCGAATTATCTATTTTTTCGACCATGCTAGGTATCGGGCCCGGAACCTTCGATCCAGTTGGCAAATGCATTACCGACTGGGCTTTGGTGTTGGACTATTTTGTGAGTGGGTATGTTGAAATTAGACATACAATCCAATTTTCATAAGAAGAGCCTTTAGGCCTATATACAAACAATATTTTCGGCTGAAGACAATGATAACATTTTACTATATTATTAGTGTTGTTTTATAGGTATTGGTGTTATATATCCAAGAAGACAGCTGCAAATCACATGAACTGACGTATGAATACGTAAAAGCGGATATAGGCTAGTAAAGCTTCTAGCAGTCGGTTAATGCTTTCTATGAAAAGACTGTACATATAATAGTAAGGATAAAGGAAACTTCCTACAGAATATCAGTAGACACATTTTCCTCTATTACTTAAGAGCACGTTTCACCATAAGGATAACGCGCAGCTTAGGTAAATAATAACCCTCGAACGAAGAGTAGCATATGACGAGGTTCCCCGTGCTCTTCATAAGAGTACAGCAGAACAGAGAGCACTGAAACAGTTTTACCCTATTTGAAAGAATATAACAGCATTTTTAAAATATCAACTTATTCTATAATAGGAGTGTTTCACTGGTTTCAATCTTGCTGTTAAGTTAATAATGGAGAAAATAATGATTTTTCTAGTTCGGGCTTGATCTTGCATTAAATAAATACCAGCTACCCGCTTCAGTGCCTGCATGGTTTAGGCTGGCGTCACTCTCGCAATAGACTAGCTTGCCGATTACGGAGAGATCAGGGTTTGAATCCCAGTTGGGTGAACCAGTGACAATGATACTAGAGTCAATGGGTGAATTGAGGTTGGTTTCCCTAAAAAAATTGTTTCCCACTCCCGCCACGCAAATTTGGGTACAATTTATCTATGTTAAACCTTCATCCTTAAAACAGAGTAATAATTAGTACATAGGCGTATAAAACGACGCTATATTAAGGCGCGCTGTTTTACACACACACACACATTGATATTACGTTTGCAGTCCATCTCAGAGCCGATTAACCGGCCTAAAGTTAAGCCCCGAGCAGTCTTGAGCAGGCGCTTGTTCGATGAAAGACGTGACGGTTTCGAATACAGGCCGTGGGAGTGTTTCCTATACACCCCCACACCCCCCTCACTATCCCTTCAACCCCAATCGATCAACTCGTTCAGTGTGCAACCTTCCAAATCCGTACTGCTGGGCACACGGGACAAGGCGGCAGTATCATCCAGTCTTGATTTGCCGGTGAATGCGACGTCGGGGTTCGAATTCCGACCTGGGTGTTCCGAGGGTTGTTTTTTCCCCTATATAGTTCCCCGCTCCCACTAACAGGGGTAAAGTACCTACCTTATTCCTTCTTAATTAATGTAAATATGCTGTTAGACCTGAAAGGTGGTTGGATGCGGTCCATAGACCAAATTACTAAGCGCAGGCCTATTAAAATAAGATTAAAATATATACATAATAGAACTAAGATCATAGTTGCTTCTAAAGTTCTAGTTTATTTTGTAGCGAATGTACCTACTGGGTTAGAGGTCTCAGGTTCGATTCTTGACACGCTAGAAATATGCAACACCGGTGAAATTGTGGTTTCATTTTTCGTGGTGACGAGTTAACGGTTCAAGGTCTATAGTTTGTCTCACTTCTCTCGTGTTTTTCCCACCACATCTTCCTACTCGTCCTGGCAGTATTTAATCAGAGTAATGAGGTAGTGATGAAGTTGAATTAATGGAAAGTGTGGCGCTGGTAAGTAGTAGAAGGAAACCATTTAAATTTTAAACAAAACAGCCTCAATTCATTCGGCTGGGATTAGAAACCCGACTTCCACATCATCAGCAAGCCAGACGCGACTAGCTTGACGTTTAGTCCGAAACTACACCGACGAAGGTTTTTCTTTAATTAGGCCTAAGTAGTTTTAAGTCATATACTGCGGTTCAAAAGGTGCAACACTGATGAAAAAAAAAAGTGACAAGAAAGAAGAACATTTAAAAAGGTTATATAGGTAAATGATAAGTAAAATAGTCAACATACCTTCTCATGCATATGTATCATATGTCTACTCCTTATAGCTTTCCCCATGCTTAAATCATTTCGTCCCCTCATTGACTTAATTTAATAAACAAAGTGATAAAGACACCAAACAAATTAAATCTTTGGCACAGTTATTTTTTCAGTCGATTTGCATCTTCGATGTGCAAATTTTAAAATAAATGCCATACACAGCCTTGTATATTAAACTAGTTATGTTTACACTAATCTGTGGTTTAGGTCGCTTATTATTTGTAACGTTGAATAGTTCCGATCCGTCAAAAATACTCGATACATGTTCTTCGCCAAAACGCGGGAAGTTCCGAATAATCTTTCACTCGCACAAATACGTACATACTACTACTCCGGCGTGTCTTTTCGCACTGAAAATGAAATGTGTTAAGAACTCTATAAAGATATAATGATTGAAAGTACTGACTGAGGGGAAGTTTATTAGCATTGTGAAAGAGTATGGAGGGGAGAGGGAATGCGCGCGCAACAAGGATGTTGGAAGATGGTGTAAAGACAGACTGCGATTAGTTGACAGCACTCGGCAGTATCTCTGAGCAGGGCTGTCGTTGTAGTATGTACTGGCCTGTATGGACAGACCATGTTTTCCGTTCTTAAATCAGTAGGCCCGACTGAATTCAGTGGAAGTCAACTATTATCGTGTGAACCATTGTAACTGGCTCTTAGACCTTTTTTTTAATTAATGATCCCTTTTCATAATACAAAATTAGTAGAGACCCCGGACAGTGATAGTTAAGTTGGAGAAGTTTGAGGGTTTTTATAGGGGCCTACCGCGTCAGTTTTAGGTCAGTGATAAATAGAAATAGTGAATATATTTATTGCGTTTTTATAATTTACAAACTTTATATATATTCAGATAACCAATGAAAACCATAAGTTTATCTTAGCTAACTATACAGATGATTTAACGCGCTAGTCGTGTTGAGTTCGACTGCTGAAGACGGGGAGATCGAGGTTCGAATCTCGGTCGGGTGAACTGAGGGTGGTTTTTCCTAAATGGTTTTCCAATCTCCCTCCACGCAAATGCGAGTTCACTTCCTCTTATTCAACCTTCCCAATTCCTAATCCATTAGAGTAATTAGTACTTAAAGCGTATAACCCGAACGGGTAGTAAGACGCGGTGCTAAATAAATATACAGATGATTACTAAAATGTCTGCAATAAACTAAACAAATATAGAATAAAAGGTTGCAGTGTGTTATCATTTCAATAGTTCCATGATAATAATATTCAGCACCGCGTCTTACTACCCGTTCGGGAACAGTTCCATAATAAATGTTTAATTAACTCACGTTTGTAAATGTTTGCTGTGACCCCAAGAAACAATTTTTACACCTCCGAAGGGATCGTAGCCCACAGTTTAATAACAATAGAAGGTAGTGCAGGATGGAGAAAGACAACTGAATGGCTGAGCGTGTGACTTCACACTATACACAAGCCAGCGCATTACAGTCACAAAGCTACAAGTACCTAAATGTTGACCGTCAGAAGTGACAGCTGCTACCAAACACAAGTTTTTGCAGTTCATATGGTTCGGCGTAGGGATACATAATTTGGTCTGGTAACATTTAAATGCCGTCAGCTGTCAGCTGTGAGCTGTCACTCAGCACCAAAGAAGCCATGGGGCTACTGTATAAGAGAGACAAACTTCAGTTGTTAAAAATAAGGTCACATTTTGGAACTTTAGATAGTAAATAAACTTTTAAAATCCACAGCCATGTTCAATTAACGTCATTACTTTACTTTTTTATTTTTAAATGTTTAAGTGTGGCTGTTTTAGTATTAAAATATAACTACTGTGTACTGGGTGACGTAAACAATGGCATAATCTTTTTATTTAGCACCGCGTCCTACTACCTGTTTTGGTTATACGCATATACACTAATTGCGTTAAGGATGAGGAGGTTTAATTCAGAGAAAGTGTACCCGCATTTGCGTGGAGGAAGAGTGGGAAGCTATTTTGGAAAACCACCCTCAGTACACCCAACCAGGATTCTAACTCCAAGCTCCCTGTCATCGGCTGTCAAGTATATTGCGAGATTGACGCCTTAGATTATGTGCTTACCAAAGCAGTTGCACAAATCAATTAGAAAAACCTGAAGAAATAATTTCAAATTTTTGAAACCGACAGGAAGTCAATTTATAATTAAAATCTCCCTTTTGAAACAATAATAACCATAAAACATACATCGACGGAAAATGAAAGTATTTTTTCATTTATTTTTATTTTTTAAATTTTAACTGGAATTTAACAAAAATTTGTAAGAGACTTTGTGATGAATATATCAATTCCTTTTCTTGATGAAAAGTTGTATTCAAAGTACAAATAGTGATAAATACGTTTCCGAAAATACAAAGTTATCCAAAAGTTAAAAAGAAAAGTTTTTTTAAGTTTCTCTCCATCACTCAAGCCAGAAAAGACAAGACCAATGTTTTGTCCACAAGATCACCGATATGAGTTTGAGTATAGTTCTAACTTTTGTTTCGTTCTCTCTTTTAATTCATCCGCCTGTGCATTTTCGCTTAGCTTTCCTGTTCACCTTACTCACTGATTAATAATTTAATAACCCTTAAAACAATGAGAAAATATAGATAGGGTAGTAAAAGAAATATATATAGCAGAGTATTTTTTTATTTTCTGAGCTTCTTGCTATTTTATAATAATCAAACTATTTACCTTGCGATCAAAATAACGCTTTCTGCCACTTTAAAAAAATTACAACAAATGATAGCACTACAAAACACCAGTACAATACCAACTATTAAACTAGTTTTCTTCCGATTTCACAGTTTAAAACTCAAATCATATAGGCCTACTAATATGTATTTAATTATTTATCTAATTATTCCAAATTTGTATTTAAATTGTGATGACGCCAAGACTATTAGCAATCTTATCTTTAATTTTATATAATAATTATTTTGATTTCTTTCACCACACATATTCGCATGCATTTCTTCTAAATTCTACCTTACTCATCTCTATTAAAAGTATTATATTGTACATTGTTCAAACGTAGTGCAAACCATACTCTCTATTTTTTCAAGAAGTACAGTAGTTTTCCTTAATAGATAGAAAATGTTTTCAAAATGGTAAGCTGCTTTGACTGTCACAATCAGTACAGCCACATGAACAAGGACTGTTAAATCAAGGCCAGACCAGCATAAAATTAAGGAATTAATATTTGTTATATTTGTTTTCCTGTCAACATTACAGCTATTTGAGCGTGGGTGCTGGAATGGCGACAATGGTGCGCAATTATATTGCAACAGTACTTTATAGTTACAGCTAGTTGATGGAGGTGATGACTGAAGGCCCATGAGGAAAGAATCATGTTAGGCTCACAATTATATATTATTTTTGTATGTGCACCCCCCATCGGGCTACCTGAGTATCTACAATAATTGGATGAGGATGAAGAATTTATAGTTTTAACGGTTATAGTTTAGAGCAGTCTTGTCAAACTCGTTTGATCATGAGAGCCAAATTTCAAATACTGAGAAGACCGTATTTCAAACAAATTCAAACTAATACACAAATAAGATTAAGAATATTTAGTAAGACACAGGGAGATATTAATTATTTAAGTATATATATATATACATTTTTTAGACTTAATGTAGACCCCACCCTCTTTTATTTTACCAAAATATGGAAACTCTTACTTTCAGCAATGGTATTTAGTGCTAGTCTTTAAACTTTGTGGTGGATTCACTTTCTAACTGATGACCAGAGCCCGGATTTGTATGCAAAATGTATGTCATTTTTTACATCTATAAAGGTAGGCCTATGCAGAAATGATATACTTTGTAAGACACCTTAAGAGCATCATAGTAGGCCCAAGTCAACTCACGGCTCGCGCGAGTAATGGAAGTTAAAAAAAGTGAAAAGAAAAGACCAAGATATGTCAGAAATGTGTGCAGCGCATTTGTATTTGGATGATTACTAGAAATTTTCCGTGGTGACGATGTTTGATTAAGCGACAAAGTTTCTTGATGTCCCTATTAATACAGAATTAAGATTTGTGCACAATGGTTAGCTGTGAAGCCATTCTAAAATAGTCAAAAACGGCCTTTTCAAAAAGAGTCGGCGGGATATAAATCGTCCGTATTGAAACTACAGGTTAATCTGAAGGAAATAATATGTAATTAATTATAATACCAATTCACTAGCGGGTTTCTTATTTCTCTTCTTTTATGTTTATATAAATTATCAAGAAAAAAAATTAAAATATTTATTGCTAGCCACGAATTAAAATTAGAATAATAAGTTTTACTTTAAATTTTAAAATAAATATAAACAATCAAAACAATTGATACAAAAAAATCGTTAAAAAAATAGATTTTAAAATTACATATTTTTTACCATTTCCACAAAAAACTTATTTCCAGGCCCAACATAAAAAATACTTTATCCGACTATTTGGTTGCACGTAGTTCAGCGATTTTCTTCCAGGGCAACACTAACGTAAAGGTTCCTCTACCACATAGTAATTATCCCTGTTTCTATTTGAGCGACTGTCTCATTAAAAACTGAATCATCGCTTCTCCTATGTAATAAAAGAAGTGGCGAGTTCATACATATAATAATTAAATGATAATTTGGGAAGGATGAGACATAAGAGAAATATATTAATTTAACAAATCAGCGTATTTAAATGTAAACAAGTGAAATAGAATTACATACGTTTTAAATAAATTTTAGATAAAACAGTCCATAGTTATTTAAGACAAGGTTATTCAGTTATCATAGACGTATACTTCCCTATAGGCAGGAATAGCAATAAGCATCTTGATGACTAGGAACTAACAGAAGTAAGATTTAAAATATAATATAGTTTAGTAACTCTAGAAATAAGGATCAACGCTCATTCTCCATCGAAGGAGCGTCTGCATCAACATTAGCGGCAGTCAAGATGAGGCAACAAGTATTAATTTAGAGTTAAGCCACAATACATAGACACAATCCAGCCTTGCTAATACCACACTAAGACCTTAAAGGTCTATTCATGAATAATGGGGAAACTGTGGTTAATGAAAACAAAGGGTATTAAGTCATAATTGTATAGAGTTACTATGAAGAAAGTAATATAAGATAGCTAGCAAGAGTTAACGTCATAGAGAATCACGAAAACTTAAGAATAATCTCCTAGAAGAGGAGCCCCATGGCTTCTTTGGTGCTGACTGACAGCTCACAGCTGACTTCTGACAGTCAACATTTAGGTAGATACCTAAATTTTGACTGTCAGGAGTGACATATGCTAAGCAAATGTTTTTGCAGATCATATGGTTCGGCGTAGGAATACATAATTTGGTCTGGTAACTTTTCAAAGCTGTCAGTCAGCACCAAAGAAGCCATGTGGCTACTGTAGCATAACACAAATAGTAAATGGTGAGCCATCAGGCAGCTATGCAGTTAAATTACTATGGCCGGTCGATTCCTAATAAGTACTGCCTGGGACATTCAATAGTATATTTATACTTCCACCCTAACTTTGACACACAATAGCTAGTACAAACAATAATGGTTTTACTTAATACAAACGGCACCTGAAGGTGCGATAGATAACCTGCTTGCCCTCATTAAGTGGTCCTAAACAAGGTCACACAGTTTAGGGAGTGAAGACTATTCCCTAGTATTTAAAACAATGTGTTAAGGACTTTAGATAAAGAAGTCAGAAGCACTGACATACTGAATAATGTCTTATGGACCAAGATACATAGAGCATAAATCTCATCTATCTAAACTATGCCTTATGGGCATAGGAAAACACGTAAGATATTCTGACACATAAACTATGCAATATGGGCATGGAAAAATAGTTAGAACTTTGACAATCCAAACCAGTGGTGTATCCTGAGATAAATTAATAAGTATGCTGTACTCTAAAAGTTGCAACGGAGATTTGGGGGCCGAGGACCCTCAACCACCGTTGTCCAAGAACGTCAAGGGATTATTTCAAGGGATATATTTGAAAATGTGTTCATGTGTTCAGAAATAATTTGAACTAAAGTAAGAGAACCGTATGCACACCGAACAGGAACTCAAGCCCCGACTTTTTAGTCACCATAAAACTAGGATAGACGAAACTAACGTATTTTCCCACGTGCTCACCTGTGTGGGTAGCATGGTATAAACTACACACATCATTACAAAGTACTCTAATATATAGTTAAATAAAAATATCTATATTATAGTTATATAAATAAAACACTATCGTTGGGCACGCGGTCTTAATGTCAAGTTCATAATTATGTTTTTTTTCTGGGAAAGGCAATATTGGCAGTAGGAACCGAGCACAAATTTTCAAAAAGGTTTCTCCCTCTCCCTTCACATAAATGCGGGTACATTTCTCATTAATCCTACCATCTTAATCCTTACTCTACTACCTTGGTTATAACCCGTATTGTTCGGACAGGCAATAATGAGTATAATGCATATAATAACAACGCGTTTTTAAAGGCAGTTAACATAGAATAGAATTGTAATTATATTTATCATTTTATCATATTAAACATAGTTTAAATATTATGGAGATAAGTACTTCACAAAAATTAAGGGTTATTTTTGGTGAAAGTGGGCACTTAGAAATGAAAACTCGTTTCAATCTTCCTGCTTGGCACGGCCCTGTTTGCGCACGTGGTTTGCGGTTCAGTCTGTTCAGACCACGGGAAAGATTCCAGGAAACGTCCCCCTCGTTAGTAAATGTTGAAAGTACCGAGGCCTTACGGAGTTCACTAACTATTCCCTAGTAATCTGATGACCTTTTCCTCAATTTCCTAGTCGGATGAGGCCGGAAAAGGGAAAGAACAGGGGTTAATCAGCCTAGACAAACTCTAAACTACTCGCAGCGTTGGATACAAGCGACTAAACGTCAAAGCTTATCAAATCTGGTTTGTTGGTGATTGAGAGGTCAAGGTTCGAATCCCAGTCAGGTGAACTTTCAAAGAATGGATTTTCGTAAATTGTTTCCTACTCAAATTTTAATTTACTCTTTCCTACCCTTAGTTGTTTTAGCACTGCGCCTTATTACCCTTTCAGGTTATACGCTAATGTACTAATTAAGCTAATAGTTTTAGGGATAAGGAAGGTTATATTTATACAAGTGTATCCGCATTTGCGTGGAGGAAGAGTGGAGAAACATTTAGAAAAAACCACCCTCAGTACACCCGACCGAGATTCGAACCTTGATCTCCCCGCCATCGGCAGTCTAGTCTACTGCGAGAATAGTGCTTTAGATCACGCGCGGGTCCTGATTCTTAGTGAAATTAGGTGCGAGTAGTCTTAACACGATGGAGAAAATATTAATTATAGCTTGAAGTTACTTACAAACAATGTTTACAATGGCGGAGTAAAAGCTTCTACCTACCTTCCCAATCCTTTCCACCCTGAATTACAATTTACAATCACTGCCAGACTGCTATAGCCTAAAACGTTCTTTCTAACTGGTGCTCTCCACAAGATGTCACCCAACCGAGTCCATAAATAATTTGGTTTGAAACATGAAATTTTTAAAAATTAAGTCTACGTGTTTGTTTTTATTGAGCGTATATATTATACACTTTTCAAGTACACAGATCTCAGCTTACGACTTACAAAACCAACTTAACCTAGGGAAGTACGTATTAAGTACATCCCTGTCTGACAAATTTACTAATTTGATAAGATAATTTGAAAACTATCTTAACCTAAGGCCCGTACGTCTATTACCTACAATACCCAACCCTTGCACATAGATATAGCAGGGTGTACATGTATACATATAGTAAATATATTCGTGAACACAACCCGGACCTGAACCAGGATCTCTAGACATTCGCTTTAGCTGCTTAGCTAGGAATATAATGATAATGGTTATTCGGATCATCTAGCAAAGGAAGTTCATCCGTGTTATCGCAGGCGTTTCCTGTTTAACCGGGACCGGCTGTGAAACGGGGAAAACAAGCTTTTATGACCCAATTTGCGGGGAAGCACCGATTACGTCAAGGTCTGCGTGAAAGATACTAATCTGTTTGCTTTGTCGATATTTTAATTTTTTGAACTTTGAACAAATTATTTAGGCTTACTTTTTAGATTTTCACAATTTATTTATTTGTTATCACAAAAAAATAAGCAAAAATTTTAGAGTTATTTAAGGAAACGCAATGTCTCGAATTCAAATTCTGACCGGTTCAGGGTACGTCTTGCTCGTTCTCGGTACGTGTGTGTGTTATTACTTTATTAGTGGGTGCTAGATTATGTTGTATGGTGTTCAGGCACCTTTTAGTCCCTTATCCTGCCAACATTTTATGATAAGGCTATTATTTATTGCAACTAAAATTAATATAAAAATGAACCGCTTCGGTGGCCACATGGCCTAAAGCGCTACTCTCACATTCGATTAGACTGCCGATGATGGAAAGATTGAGTTTCGAATCTCAGTCGGGTGTACTGAGTTTTTTTTATAAATGTTATTCCACTCTTCATCCCCGCAAATGCGGGTACACTTCCTCTAATCCCTAAAATTACTGACGTTATTATACTACTATAAAGCCACATGGCTGACTCACTCACCGACATTAAGGTTTACCCACTTCCAGATGAGCTAGTAGCTTGAAATTTGGCAAACTTATAGCTTCTAGCCTGTAACCGACGGGAAAATTCCAAAAAGTTTTAAAAAATAATTTTAACCCTCGAAAAAAATTTGATATGTCGGAGCAACTTTAAAGTCGGTGCGGACCTTTCTTTGGAAGTCTCTTGTGGCTAAACGATAAGACCTATCAAAAAACGGCTCTGGAATTACATTAGTTTACATCCACTTGCAAAGAAAACTCACCTGAGGCTTAGGGGCGGAGCCCCCAATGAGCAAAGCGAGTTAATATATAAGCCTGTAACACAAACGGATAGTAAAACGGGGTGCTAAAAAATGAATATGAAGTGAATATTATGTACATTTTATTAATTTACATTTATTCTCCTCTCTTTTAGCACCGCGCCTTACTACCCGCTGGGGCTATACGCTTATGTACTGATGGTTTTAGGGATGAGGAAGGCTATATTTAGAGAACGTGCACCCCCATTTGCGTGGAGAGAGAATGGAAAACAATTTTGGGAGAAAAAAGAATCTTGGCATTTGGTGGTATCACATTTAAGTGAGGAGGAAAGTCAAAATGCTGTGGTTTCGAATATAAAAAAGATGTATAAGGTATTTCTTTCCCCTAGGCCAAGAGTCCCCAATTAATTTTGATAGAGGTTCATTTTAAAAACTCGACATACTTCTACGGTCCGGCAAAACTTTAACAATGGGTCAAGTTAAATCCCTATTGAACTATATTAATTCAAAAACGTGATTTTATTTCCCTTTAGATATCTTACTTATTTATTATTGCCGGCCTTCCATGTCTACTACCTGCCCACCACCGAAATAGTATAATTTCTTCTGTTTAATGCCATCTCATCAAAGACCCATTAAAATGTCTCTGCGGTCCGGATGCGGACCACGGTCAGCCATTTGGTGACCACTGATTTAGGCTATTATAACTACATAACATGACATAGTAGATACATTGTAACAAAATCTAAATAAATACTTTTATATAAACTGTAAGATTCAAATAAATGTAAATAAACTTACAATTTGCTAGTTTATAGTTATTTTTTAGTTGATTTCCTTCTATACATTCTCTCTAATGTTAACATTGATATAGTTTTTGTAATTTTTATCGTAAATAAAGCTGTAGCCTTGACCAAAGTAAATCAGTTTCATTTGAGCTTCACTTGACAAATTTCATCGATATTTGAGTTTTTTATGCCAGGTTATAAAAAACCATAAACTAAACGAAGACATTGTCCCCCTGTTCAATTAAAAAGTGAGAAAACGAGACACAAATGAGAATGAGAGTTTGGAGATGTGGCTGGTAAGTAATAAATACACTAATACAGTGAGCCTATGTTACATTACAGGTATAGAAACGTTTACACTGTGCGCACCTCTTTAGGTACATTTTCTTTAAATTCAATCCTCGGTCCCGGCACAGATTTATCTGATTACCAAACCCTTCCTTCACCTCTGACAAGAATTATTGTGAATGTGGGGAATGCCAGGCCTCCACCGTGGTTCGGATTCCACGTTAAATTGTAGGTCCTCCATTTCATCTCACAATTTCATCTCACAATCACCCTACCATTACACATTAGCGTAAGTGCGTATAATCCGAACGGGTAGTAAGACGCGGTGCTAATAATGATAATGATGATAATAATAATAATAATAATTTAAATTCAGCCTTCTTCATCCGTTACCCATTAGGGTGAATATGCGCGTAATCCAAAGAGACATTAAAATATTCACAAAAAAAAAAAAATCTTATGTACACAAAGAATAATATCCCAAACAATACGTCACAAACTTGCACCGGTGAATACGTGAACAAATGGGTCATCCATAAATAACGTGTCATGTAGACATTGAAGCTCACCTATTTCAACGGCTTTACGTGGTTTACTGACCGGTAAAAAAAGAGAGGTTGGGTTTCGAATACCGGACGAGTGTACCGGGATAGTTATTTTACCTAAATAGTTTCACTACTCTACCTCAGCGCAAATTCGGGTAGAATTATTATCGCCCTGAATCGAACCAGTGTGTTTAGGACTTGTGCTTGGCGGAACTGGTCAAGAGGAGTTATCTTCACATAATCCGGGATTCACCCAAGTGTTCGAGAGATATCTTAGTGCAGATGCCAATAACAGGAAACCGGTAGTTTCCCACATTCTAGATCAACTTGTTCCAGCAGCCTTACAGTCAGTGGTCAAGCGACTATACAGACAGGAACATGGTTGAACTCCTTGAGGATAGAAAACAATATTTGCGTACAAACCGAACCGTTGGGAACGCGGACCAATTGTTAATCTTCTTTAAACTGGTTTGCTGGTGACGAAGAGGTTAGGTTTTTAATCCCGGCTACTAAGTGTTTTTCTTTTCTTTAATAGTTTTTCACTTAACCTCCAAGCGAATCCGAGTACATTTTATCACTGTGGTAAAATATTAATAGCCTGCAAAGCAAACAAAAGTTGCGTTTATGTTCATTTCACTACCCACATTTCTAGTTTTGTGTTGCTGATTTAGATGATGATATTTTTTTAAGTCTTGTATTTTTTTGTGATCCGAATCGATAAGCACGTGGACAAAGGCGTATGTCTCGTCTTGTTAGATTGGCCAGTGTGATGGGGGTTGAAGGATCAAATCCGGCATGGCTAATTAATTTTATATATACACACAAGTAGTGCCCAATATCCTCCCACACTAATGCGTGCACAATTCCTCAAAATGTTACCTTCCTCATCCCTGCCGCCAATAGTGTAGCTATGAGAATAGCCAGGACGAATTGAAAGACATGAACGAACCACGGGTAAAAAATGTTTCAGGTAATTTATCCATCTCTCTACTCAACTTATGTCCCGCGACTCCTGTACTGATTAAAATACCTATAGTAGATTGAATAACGTTTTAAACTGTCAGATAAGTTCCTCAGCATGACATTTCAATCATAGCTTTCATGTTATATGTCTAGAATTTGACTGTCGACACATTTGTTACCGTTTTAATTACAAAAATGAATGCGATAGAATTTTTAGACGATAAAGAAACTTTTTTTGTATTGTCTTAAAACTATTCTGACAGTTAGTGTTAAAATATATTCACCTTATCTCGTTTGTTATTCCATTTCAATTGATGGCAATTCAAAAATGTTATCACTATTTTATCACACGTTTTATAATAATCTCTTTCAAAAACTCTTTTTAAATAAACTACAAGACGATTCTTTAGCTGTTAGTTTTATTTATGAAAGAATAATAAACTATTAAAGAACAAAGAGCAGATGCTCGCCACTCGAGATAAAGACCGGAACTAACAAAGACGTTGCAACGTAAGACGCTTTGGTGACGTCATCAGATAAGTGGCTTCATAAATCTTAAAGTAGAATAGTTACTAAACTCGTGTTTGTTATTACAGGCCTAGTTAAGAGAATGTTTATTTATTACACACAACACCCCCTCTCAAACACGCGTTAACTTTATTAATGTCTATCACGCCAAGTCCTTGTATGCACTGATGATGGCTTGGTCCGAACAGTCCTTTCGTGAGCACATCAGCTACCATCTTGTTTGTTGGAATGTATTTCACATTGATTTCGCCTCGTTCAAAAACTTCACGCACATAGTGATGCCGAATGTCAATGTGTTTGGTACGAGAGTGGTACACAGGATTATGCATGAGCTTTTCTGCTCCTTGATTGTCACAATAAACAAGAGTTGGTATTGCATTAACACTCAAGAACCCGATTTCTTTTAACAGGTTTCGTAAGTAAACTGTCTCTTTTGCTGCTTCCGTAAGAGCCATGTACTCTGCTTCAGTGCTTGAAAGAGCCACGGTGGATTGTTTTCTCGCCTCCCATGTCACGGCAGAGCCTGCCACTTGAAAGGCGTAGCCTGTGTATGATCTTCTGTCATCAAGGGCTCCTCCCCAATCTGCATCCACGTATCCAATCAGTTCAGCGCCAGATCTCTTGTAGACTAGTCCATGGTTGCTCGTACCTTTCAAGTATCGCAAGACGCGCTTCGCTGCAACCCAGTGTCCTTTTCCGGGGTTTAGGTTGTACTGGCTCAAAGAGCTCACCGCATACGCAATGTCTGGTCGTGTAGATACTGCGAGGTACATCAGAGAACCGATGAGTTGCTGGTACGGAACTTCGCTCATTTCCTCTGCCTCCTCCTCCGTAGATGGCTCCATGGCTTTGGATAATTTGCTGTTTCCATCTAATGGGGTATTTACCGGTTTGCAGTCTTGCATTCCGAACTTTTTGAGAACATCTTCTATGTACGATTTCTGTGACATAGTGACCAACTTTGAATTTTCATCTTGTTTGAATTCAATTCCAAGACAGTAGTGCAGCTTTCCTAAGTCTTTCATTTGGAAGTTTTGAGACAAATCGTCTCTCAATCTTGTGTAGGCTTCTTTACTGTTTGTAGCTATGATCAAATCATCTACATAAACAACCACGATAAGAGTCACACAACCATCATTCATGTGGTACACACACTTGTCACAATCTAATTGTTTGAGTCCAAAAATTTCTAGTCTCTCGTGCAACTTTTTGAACCACTGTCGGCCCGACTGCTTTAGGCCATATATGGACTTTTCGAGTGAACAAACCAGACGCTCCATTCCAGGGGTAATGAAACCGTCCGCCTGTTCCATATAGATCTGTTCGTCAAGATCTCCATTTATGTAGGCCATTACAACATCAAGCTGATACAAAGTAAGGCCTAACTCAGCTGCTAGGGCAGCAACTAGTCTTATTGAGCTAAGTCTCGCAACAGGTGAAAATGTTTCATGGAAATCAATCCCTGGGCGTTGGTTATAGCCCTTCGCTACCAACCGAGCTTTCCGGCGTTCGACATTACCGTCTGGCCCATACTTTGTTCTGAGTACCCACCGACAACCAATGACAGCTTTATCTTTTGGGCGTGGTTTCAATGTCCAGGCCTTGCTGTGTGTCAGAGCGTTGAACTCAGCTTCCATCGATTTCTGCCACTCAGCTGCATAAGGTCCTTCTAAGGCTTCTTGTACAGATGGATTTACTGCCTCTTCATACATCAAGCTCGCACTTTCAGGTTTTGGCGTAACCAGATTAAAATGTTTTGCTGGTCGTCCCGGCTTTCCTGTTTTAATCAATTTAGGTCGACCAGGCCCCCTCTTATTCTCAATCACTGTGCAGTCTTTGCTTAAATTTTCTGATTTGAGGTAATTCTCATTGACTTCAATAGGCCTATCAGGATCAATGGGATCACTTTCTTGAACTTTATCTACATGTCCATCAGCATTAGAAATAGGGTCTTTCACACTGTTATCAACATATAAGTAAGAAGGTTCAAAGTTCGCACACTCCTTTTGTTCATCCGAAACTTTGACAGTTTCAAAATTTTCCAAAAATTTTACATCTCGGCTTCTCAATATTTTTTGTTTTTCTGGGTCCCAAATTCGATACGCTTTCGATTCAGTAGAGTAACCCACAAAAATACCTGCCTTGGATCTTGGGTCAAACTTTCCTTTATTTGGGGCCTTATTCAGCATATATGCCTTGCAACCAAACGTCTTGAAATGTCCTATTTTTGGTTTTAGCCCGAACCAAATTTCATAAGGGGTTTGTTCTTCCAGCTGTTTTGATGGACATCTGTTTCTGATGTAAGCAGCTGTGGCAATCGCTTCGGCCCAAAAACTTGTTGGTAAGCCAGACTCCAACAGCATACATCTTGCCATCCCCACCAGCGTGAGATTCATGCGTTCAGCTTTGCCGTTCTGTTCTGGAGTTTCTGCTACGGTATGTTCTCTTCTTATCCCTGCGATGCGCATTTCTTCTGTGAACTCTTTTCCGCAGTACTCCAGGCCATTGTCTGTCCGCAAAGTTTTGATTTTCCTTTCGTGACGGTTTTCCGCTAATGCTTTGAATGTTTCAAAAGCCTTTTTCACGTCACTTTTATGTTTTAGAAAATGAACTTCTACCCAGTTAGATTTATCATCGATAAACGTTGCAAAATAAGAAGCACCACCATGAGATTTCACTCTCATTGGGCCACAAACATCTGAGTGCACTAATTCAAGTAATTTTTCACTCTTCGACTCAGACCTTTTTGGAAAAGGCGTAGCAACTTGCTTTCCTAAGATACAGGTTTCACATGTTGAAAATGTTTCTGATTTCTTAAAATCCATACCGCTAACCATGTCTTTCTGAACGAGTTTCTGCAAGTCATACGCATTTAAATGTCCATATCTTCTGTGCCACTTTTCAAGTTCACTAAGATTGCCTGCCTTACTCACGTTAGCTACATGTGTCGAACTCTCACTTTGCATGTAAGGTTCGATAAAATACAAATTTCCACGTTTACGAGCAGTTAACAACACTTCACCATTTTCGACAATTTCAGCATCATTTGCATTAAAACACACGCTTCGCCCTTTTTCAACAGTTTTTGAAATTGAAAATAAATTTGTCTTAAGTGTGGGTACAAAAAGAGTGTTTTCTAACCTCACTTTTACAAATTGGCCTTTTTTATTTGAAACATTCATTACTGCAGTTCCAATGCCTTCAATGTCAGTTGTTCTGTCATCCGCTAACCTAACCTTCTGACTTATGGTTGGCGTGAGTTCCAAAAAACTATTCTTGTCGCGGCACATGTGTGTTGTTGCTCCACTGTCAACACACCACACGTCATCTCTTCTCGTTAACTTCGCACAGAGAGTGCTCACTGAAGATGATGTCAATGTCACGATCTCTTCTGCTGCTGCATGGGTTTGCTCTGATGCCATCGAAACTTGCTTTTCATTCGCCATTTTTGTCCAGCAATCGGCTGCCTTGTGTCCCAATTTTTTACAATAGTTACACTTATATAACCGTTTTGATGCTTTAAAATTCCTATTTTGATTTTGCACACCACTTTGACCTTGGATCTGAAAAACTTTATTATTTTGATTTGTAGGTAGGCCTACACAGTTTTTATCCGGAGGTTTGTTTTTATTTAGACTTCGCCCTATGGAAGATTTTACATAGAAAGCGCCCGCACCATTTAAGTCTGCTTTCTTGTCCTGTCTTGCACTGAATTCTTCTAGAAGTTTTACTTTCAAAGACTCTGTGTCCGGTAGTTCATCTCTAGCTTCGATTGCACAACGAAAATTATCGTAGCTATCTGGCACACTGTATAATAACACGATGGTTAATAATTCTTCAGAAATGCGAATATCCATTTCATTGAGTTTGTCAACTGTGTTGAGAAAATTCGTGAGATGATCCGCCATGTTTTCTCCTTCTTGCATTTTTGTGAACAAGAGTTTTTTCAAAAGTGTAGCTTTTCTTGCAGGCCCTCTAGACTGGTAAACTAGTTCTAGTTTTTGCCAAACGTCTTGCGATGTTTCACAATGTCTTATGTGACAAAGTTCTGTAGGACTCACAGCTAAAATAATATCAGCTTTAGCTTTACGGTCAGCTTTGTCCCACGTGGCCGCGTGTCTAGCGGTATCAGCAATTGCTTCCGCGTCAGTACCTACAGCCGCTGTAGGCCTAGGATTAGTTCCATCGACGTATTCCCAGTGGTCGTTCTTAGTTAAAATTGCTTCCATTTGTTGTCTCCATGTATCATAGTTTTCCTTTCCCAGCTTTTCTATATGCGTCGAAAATACGGACATCTTGAATGAATGGATGTGATTTCAGGCGGCACTAACGATACTTATATTACCGCATTTACACTGCCCTATCACGTTAACAAAACAAATAGTCAATGTTTATCTTCTTCCAAAACGTTAATACAGCTTCCTGAACCCATAACCTGTTAGTTTTATTTATGAAAGAATAATAAACTATTAAAGAACAAAGAGCAGATGCTCGCCACTCGAGATAAAGACCGGAACTAACAAAGACGTTGCAACGTAAGACGCTTTGGTGACGTCATCAGATAAGTGGCTTCATAAATCTTAAAGTAGAATAGTTACTAAACTCGTGTTTGTTATTACAGGCCTAGTTAAGAGAATGTTTATTTATTACACACAACATTAGCACTACCGTATTAGTGGGATTTTTTGTGTGTATTGTCCTTGCAATCCTAACATGTACACTAATGGGCTTGGGAGAGAGGAAGGTTGCATTTTGGGAAAATATACTTGCATTTTCTTGGAGAGAAAGAGCAAGAAATAGTGTGAGAAAACCCACCCTCAGTACACCCGTTCGAGAATCGAACTACAACCTTCCCGTCACGGGCAAACCAAACTAGGGGATCCTGACGTATAGTCCGCGTGCCAGCCGATGTGGGCTATCATATAATATAACCAGTTGTCCTTGACCTTGACTAAGTCATTACTTGGCCTATTGGGCTAAGGGTTACTGTCATGTTCGAAAAATGATTATTAGTGAAATTGGGGCTTCCCTTTTAAAAGTGCTGAATTAACGACCGGGGCACTGCGTGTTGTGTTTGTTCTAAGGTTAAGTTGGTTTGCAAGTCATGTGCTGATGTAATCAGTCTGCTAAAAAGTGCACATTTAGTAACCCAGATATAAATCAATTTCATTTCCCTATTTTAAAGGGCTAGCTAACAGTAAACACCCGTAACTTTGATATAAGAACGAAAGATTACAACTACTCTCGTGCTGGAATAAACTGCAGAAGACGGGGAGATCGGGGTTTGATCCCGGATAGGTGCACCGAGGGTGTTTTTTCCTAAATGGTTTTCTACTCTCCTTCCACGCAAATGTGTGTGCACTTCATTTCAATTAAACCTTCTTAATCCTTAAGCCATTAGTGTAACTGGAACATAGGTGTATAAACCGAACGGGTAGCAAGACGCGGTGCAAAAAAATTACACACCTGCTTAGGAGGCTGGGTGTTCTAACATTATACATTCGTATTAAATGAGACCGCCGAAGATAGGAAGATTGGAGTTCGGTCCCGGTCAAGTGCACTGAGGTTTTTTCTTAAATGGTTTCCCACTCTCCCTTCTCGCTAATGCGGGTGCATTTCCTCTAAATTAACTAACTCAGTGTAACTAGTACATAGGCGTATAGCCCGAACGGGTAGTAAGACGCGGTGCTATAAAAAATAGATTACAAAATTAAAAATATGAACAAAATATTCCACACAACAAGTTAAGAACTAAATAATTATCAAGAAAAAAATAAGAAAAGAACAGTAAAATAGTAAATTGTATTCAGTGAACCGTTCAATGTAGTGGTTCCCAAACCGTGGGGAGCACTTACCACTCTTCTCCCGACTTGTAGAGGAGGGAGAGGGGTTCTAAAAGAGGGTTCCAAATGTGTATAGTTTTTTTTAGTTCGATCATTGGTTCTCGAACTATTTGTTCAAAACAAACAAATAAGAAAAAGTGGAAATATAGTCCATGGTTTACGAAAGATTCGTTTGTCGCGCCTAAGGAAAAACAGCGAGTGCGTCCGCCTCCGTGGTCTAGTGGTAGAGGTGCTGGCTTCCAATGAATAAACCTTATCAAATCTAGTAGCCTACACAGATAATATTTAACCAAACTGTAAATAATAATTACGTACTTTTATCTATATTGTAAAGTGAGCATTTTGGTGTCACGTGTAACTGTTATGTCCCCACGTGTCAACGCTTATCTAATTGACGTATCTCGATTCAACCTTTGGTACACAACAGTGTGAAGCGTGATGATGATTTTTGAGTAAGCCGTCATGAACACTCATAAAGAGGCACACTTAACGATGTCAAAAATGGGATTTTTATGAAGTTATATAATGCAGTTTTGGGAGACTACTACTACTACTACTACTACTACTACTACTACTACTAATAATAATAATAATAGTAATAACAATAATAATGATCCAATCATTTTATAATTATTATTTTTTTGCCATACCTTTTGTAAAATGTCTAATTTTAAATGCACTTTTAATTCAAAATACAAAACCTCAGTAGAATTATTTAACGAAATGTCAACTGAACCGAAAGAGTTGTTGTTGATGTCTACAGCATCTCACATTTTTTTTCTACGGTACATAAACTAAATCCTAAAACATGAATCATATATATTAAAATAGAAAATTTAAAACAACTCAATAAAATAATAAAATTCCAGTCACAATCACAAAACGAAACTAATCTACACGTTAATAAATCTTTGAAATACGCTATATATACATGCTCATAATGTAGCGTTCACGAGTCGGGGATAGCCGTCTTTACTGGTCGCCTTCATTCTTGGCTGAGATTGTAACAGTTGCGCGCGCATTACCTTCCGCAAGCAGGTTGCGGTGGGCGGAAAGGTATCAGCTTATCTTGCTAAACGGAAATGGCACATTCGCTTCGCGCGCTTGCTAAAATTTAATTACGATTTTAAAAAAGGACCATTAAAATTTCAATCCTACATCTGTTTTATGAAAAGGGAAGTTTTCTCTCCTTTTTCAAAACCTTTTGGGATAGCTGAACTTATCCTTCCTACCCTGACGCCTCGCTACTGGTACACACACAGTAAACCCCATGGACCACCCCGGTTTATCTACTTTCTGGCCTAGAGGTGTTAAATTCTATAACAGCATGGATTATTTTGACAATGCATTCATAATTTTTTTCTTAAGAGGAGGATAATTATATACAGGCAATCTTACCTCCAGTCGACTTCAAACGATTTAGCGTGTAATCATCAATATAACCTTAAGGGACAATGATAGCCTTATTCTGGTTTTAAAGATGGACGATATGAACCTGATACATGGGTGCAACGATAATGTAAACACATACACCAATTTTCAAAAACTTAAAGACATGGGATTGTTGGATTGGAAACACATAATATTGGAGTAAATAGTCGTGAGCAAAGATCATATTACTTATCCTGTAACGTAAATAAAGACGAATGATTTACATCGTCTCGCTTTACTAAATGCCATCAGAAACGGGCGTGTTGTTGATATTACTCCTGTAGTGGGGAATTAATTATACGAATAATTCAACATTCCGGCTTAGATGCTACACGATTGGACGGTCAAAAAGTCATACCTGCCTGAAAAACTTAGTGGTTTAATATTTGTACTTCAAACAGGTAACACGACGTTCATGGACTGAAGTCATTTAAACCTACTTAGCTAAATATATATTTGTACCCTCTTAGATTCTAAAATAAATAATCGCCTATAGCTTAGAGATGGATTACTGTACCATTTTCAAAGAATTTGGTGCTGTATTACATGTGTTAGCATTTATACATTTTTGGTACTAACAAAGATAATGTATTTAGTTTCTCTGCAATTTTTTTTCTCAAGCACCGCGTCTTACTACCCTTTCGGGATATACGCCTATGTAATAATTACAGTAATTTGTTAGGGATTAGGAAGGTTTAATTTAGAGGATATGTACCCTTATTTGCGTGGAGGGAACTATATAGGAAAAACCACCCTCAGTACACCCAACTGAGATAGGACCACGAACTCCCCGTTTTCGGTAGTCTAGTTTATTGCGTGAGTAGTGCCTTAGAACATGTGGCCACCGAAGCGTATTCTGTAGAAATTAATTTAGTTGATCTGAAAGATGTCCAAAATATGTTGCACACATTATATATATACATATATATTTATATATGTAAATGTGTGTGTAAGTACATTGTGAACTATGTGAAATAAATTATATTAATTATAACGAAAAAAACCCCTTTTATTAGCTCCTATAGATACCAAATATTCAGAAATTGTAGGAAGAGGAACTTTTTATTTCGAACCTTCACCCAAACTCTTATTCCACCTTAATTTAAAAACGTGTTGCCCCTCCTCCTCAAACAAAAACGTTATTACAGTCCACTTTATTATCACAATAAGACCATAACCACCTCATTGACGTCACAATGGAGGTGACGGCTACTAAAAAAAAAGCTACTACAAACAAAACAAATGTAGATTATAGTTATTAAAACCAAATACTTTGCACGCCGTACTAAGAAAATAATAAAAGCATCATGGAGCCCCGTGGACTCGAGTTAAAATGAAAAATCATCCTTTTAACAAAAAAAATGTTATAGGATGTCTACAAATTCATACAAACTAATAATTTTCATAGTTTGCTCACTACTTTTAAGCACTAAGGTTGTTAACGGTTAAACCCAAGGGGTAGGTCTTAGGAATGTGACTCATGAGAAATACATTCGTATTAGCTTGTAGAGAGGATGAGAAACCCAGTTATAGATCACATGTGGGGAAATAATCCTTCTATTCCACAACGGGTAGTAATGAGATTCGAACCTTGATAACCCCCGTCCATTATCCACGATAATGAAAGTATACGTTCTTTAAGGTGTGGTGGAAGGGGACGCGAGAAAAGACAATGTTTTTGAAGTTTTTATAGCAGAACATGTATTTTTCCAAATAAATAATGTACTTCTCCAGCAGAAACATATAATTTAATTTTCTTCCCAAGGTAATATTAACAGTTGATGAATGTGTAATAATACTGAATAAAAAGCGCCTCGCTTTGGGCGTCAATAATAATAATATGTGATCAATCACCCTACTTCGGGTGTCGATTGATACACAACGGATTAATTCCCAGATAAAAGATGATGTGATGACTTTAGGTTGTCTTAAGCTCCGTGATCGAGCGCCTATCATCACTGTACGGAAAAGATACAGTTTAATCAGCTGTCTATAGCCCCGTGTTCGAGCACTAATTAAATCGGTATTAATATTATTAAAGAAAGAGAAATGTTGTTGGCTGTTATTTCACACACGGTTTATTTTAATTACACCAGTAAATTATTTGCACATATTTCAGTTAAATGTTTGTTATCACTGCACACTTGTGATATTGAAGTGACTTATATTATAATGTGTTGGACTGTGNTCGTCGTCGTCGTCAAAATGATATTGCTATACTGTACTGTACTGTTTATAATGTACTGCGTATAAACATACGCACTATGGTCTATATATGACATACCCCTTGCATTTTTTCCCTTGGTCAACAAAGTAAAAACTAACCAATGGACAGAGTCCTGGCGACACGTTTTATGATGGCTAGCTTCTTATTGGTATAAAGAAATGGCGTGCTCTACCAAATACTACGAACCTCCTCCCTTCAATAGGAATTGACGCAGTTACTATTTTAACAAGAAAGAAGGTGTAAAAAAATATATTTTAGGGCGAAGTCCTTTTCACCTCATTCTAAGAAACGCGTGTTTGTTCATGGATGAATCTTAAAAGGATACTCTACCTATATTGCTTTAAAGAAAAATTACCTTCATCCATGACTTTTTACATAATTTAGATTAATCCAAATCAATACATTACAAATGTCTTGATCAGAGCTGCATTAGATGACAAACTTCTTAAATGAAAAGAATAAGTTGTCATTAAATTCCAGGACAGCCTTTACAGATATTAATAAATGTTGAGGTCACCAGGTAAAGAAAATTAAACTCTAGAGCAATGCTTGATTTATTTTGACCAACAAAATGTTTTTATATAAAAACTACACAAACATTCGCCATTTCTCGCGTTCCGTTCCATCTTACCTGCCTTTCTCGTATCTATTGCTTAAATTAAGCAGATACAGTACTAACCACAGGGTTGAACGCAAGTTGTCCCAAAAAACTTACAACACGCACTCATTTTTGATACATCCTGTAGTTCTCACTCGAGGTCTGATTCGACAGCTCATCAAACCACACGTTTAATTACACATCCCCCGTGGGGTTAGTTCACACTCACTTGTCAGTGTGCACAGCTGCGTTAATTGTTAGTAGATTGCGAAAACCAAATGGATCGTGCCAGGCATTGTTTCTAACAACAATTTAATAATTTAAGTTAATAGAAAAGCTTTTACTTAAAGTGTGACTTGAATGTGAAGTATAACAATACAATGACATTCTTACATCAGACCCATTGTGACTAAATTCTAAATCATAAAGTTTTTAACTCCACACATCCGAAATGTCGGAAATGTTCATAAGTCAAAGGTTTTGACTGGCCAATCAGCAAGAAGTATTTTCCTATGGGCATAATAGTCCACTTGTGGTTGCTGTGGAGTGGGATACATTCGATCGAATTATAGTAGTTAACTAATTAAACGCGTATAGCCCGTATGGGTAGTAAGACGCAGTGCCAGAAAAACTATTCAACTTAGAACAAAATACGACACTAGATACAATTATAATTTCACAATCCTTACTCTACATTGTCTGAGCGCTTACATAGAAAATTATTGTGTGGATACAAAACTTATTGTTAATGAGTTAACCTTTTTTAATTGTAAACTTCCATTAGCCAGCCATCTATTTGACCAAGTACGCCGGAATCTCGATTTCATTTTTTGTGTCATTTTGATTAGAGCTTTTAAGAACATGATTGGTGGTTCGAATTTCATTCGAGTGCACTGAAAAGAAGGGGTTTCTCTTCTGATTATTAAGGTGGTTTTCCCACCCGCTCTCCAGGCAAATGCTGCTGATTATCATTCTCGTATTTCTCAGCCTCTAATAAACGGTAGTAGGAAACACGAATGGAAATGTTGGCTTAGTCAAACCTACAGTGTTGTCAGAGTAGCCTGATCAATATTTAGAGTCCACCACCCACACCCATCCCTCACTATCAAAGGGAACGGGTGGATAAGGAAAATATTCGATTAAACAACAAATAAAATAAGCTAAATTCCTGGAAACCATTATCACAGGGAGTAATCATCTCGGGAAACTACATGTTCCAAAGTTATTTTATGAACAGTATTATTTTATACTAATACAAAATCAGTTTTTAGAAATTAATTTGAAACGTATGTTAAAAACTAACAACAAATAGTAGTGAACTATAATACGACATAGGTAAAAAATCTTTAAAATAGAAGGATATAACAGAAGGCAAATATTATTTTACCAAACTTGATTTTCAGGTTTTTCTTCCAATTGAACCATTTTGTTTATAGTATTTTACTTTTAGGTAGAACAATTTACTAACAAAAATGCGTAGTCAATTTTTATTATTTAATTGTATATATAATTTTACTTCACGATTTTAAAAAGGAAACGTTGGCACTGTAACGTCGCTGTCACTGAAAGGTAAGGTAGCCTTGACACGACTGTAATCGTTCAGATGGTGGGTCGCGGTCGCAGGGTATAGTGTTTCTCTACACGCGACCGGGGATTGACAATTTATGTGAGTACAGGTCAATTTCAGTTTTCAGAATTTTCTTTGTTATTTGTGATCTCGTTTCAGCCTGAACTATGACACCAAGTCAAGAAAGAGTTGGGTCCAGTACACCGGGGAAGATATATCGAAAAGTGAGGTGTGCTTTGCCACCTGTTCAATTCACATTCTATCTTCTACTGGGGAGAGATCTTTCAACATTTTCAAACTAAGGCACAATAAAACACTGAATGAAATTAAAACTATGGCAAAACACCCGTCTGCTTTATGGCGCGAGTGTGACCACACTGCTCTTGGATCGGTCCACGGTCGTGGTGAAGAGCCTCTGCTGGTATGCTCAAAAGGAACTAGTCACATAACAAACCGCTGAATCCAGTTCAGTCGCAGCGTCACGGTCACGTCGAGGGGACACTACTTTAGTTGAGGATGTCATTTAACGAAAATTAATATCCTACGTCGTGACACATGGATGTGCCTGACTTCGCAACTGTGGGTGTATACTAATGTCAAGGGTTCCCAAACCTTTTGAGACCACGCCGCCCTTCACATGTCAGATTTTCCGTGCAACTCTTGACCTTGGCTCAGTCCATTTTCAGACTGTAGGGGAGAAAGTTTCGCACGACATCATGCCAAGTTTTCAAGGAGAATTAGAATCCGGAACTCATGTGAATGAAGCGCTCTCACAAGAAAAAAAAAATTTGTTTTCTTGTATGATTTATTCAATTCTTTAATAAATGTACTGGTACACGTTATGAAAATTTGCATGTTGCATTTCACTATACATTATAAGTCTTAGTTTTTCCTATAGTCGCGACGCCCCGTACTAAGACCGGCGACGCCCCAGGGCGTCTCTACACACAGTTTGGGAACCCTGAATTAAGTGATAGATAAATATAGACTGGAGTCTTGGTGTCAGCCTAAACATTATTTCGGGCAAAACCCCTTCGTAAACATAATAATAACTTAGTTTTTTTTAAAGATTACCACTATTTTCGTAATTCGAAATTTCCCGTGTTTTCAGAAATCTTAGAGCTTAGAGCAGAGGTTCCCAACCTTTTTCAGCTGACGCCCCCATTGATAGGTAATTAAATTCGTACCCCCTATCCCTATTAGTTTTCTTATGTTTTCTAGTCACTGATTTATTTTATATAAAAATCAATATAACACCAGCAGGACAGTGGTATAAAATATGACTGAAGATTTTCATGATGGCTCTTATTGTCTTGTTTTCATCAGTTCTTGAATATTGTGTTTGATGTTTGACAAGAGCTCACCGGAAATAGCTTTCCACATCAAGTCTACAACGATGTTTAGTTTTTATGAGAATCCGAGTTTAAGATTCGGTGGAGTTGCACGTGGAGCAATGGTAGCTTAGGGCAGCGTTTTTCAAACTGTTCTAAAGAGCACTTGTGCTCCGCCAGTTATCTCAGGCTTCATGAGGTAATTTTATAATATTTTATTTGTTTTTCACATTATAAAATAGCATCAGTAATTAAGATTGCAAATTTTTTCGAATCTGAAAAAGTGCATTTGCCAGAGGTGCAACCAGAACATGTAAGATTCATTCTTATATACCTTTAAAAAGTTAGCTGTCGTTATTGAATGTTCATAATATTAGTGTAAAAAATGCTATGAGGGCTACAGCATGTATTTTTTCTGGTTCAAAGGCTCCTTAGGTCTAAGAAGTTCAAAACCCTCTGGAGGGAAAGGGTAGAAAGTAGAATTGGAGGTAAATCCGAGGTTTGCGAGCTTGAAAATAAACAATTGTATGCACACTTTTGGCTGATCACCGAATTTATTACAACTGGTAGGCATTGTTCCCAACACCGCAAGAAATGTGTGTCTTAGTATTAGTTTGGAAAAGGGTTTTTAATTAAAAAAATATCTCCAATTTGTATATGATTTTTAACGTTATTTCTGAATTGTTCCACGCCCTCCCTTGAAGTGCTTCACGTTCCGCAGGTTGGGAACCACTTTCTTAGCGAGTGGTAGAAAGGAATGACATTTCATTTTCGTAACAGCGATGAGTGTGACGTCATGTCATTGACGTTTGTAAAAGTATAGTTCAACTTTGATAGGGAAAATATGCAGTCGCTACGCAACTCAATGTTTCATTTAGGGGGGGAGAGAGGATAAGATATGTGTTAGAATCCACGTGACTAGTAATTCAGTTGGCTTTCGATTCTAAAAAAAAAACTACTATTGAAAGCTTGAATATTAATTTTTTTTCTTCCACTTTTCCAGGTTTGTATAAATTCTGGTTTAGTAATGTTCCGTCTTAGGGTCTGTCCATAAGCTACGTTCGCATATCATGGGGGGGAGTAGTGCTAGGTGTGTCCAAACATTACGGGGCGGAGGGGGGATGGGGGTCCGATAATACGTGATGACGTCACATTCCAACTAAGCGTATCGGGCAGCGTTGTGTGTCAATAAACCCAACTGGCCTGCTTTGGTGGCCACATGGTCTAAGGCGTCACGTGTTAGACTAGACTACCGATGACAGGGAGATCGGAATTCGAATCCGGGTCGGGTGTACCGAGTTTTTTCTAAAATGATTTTCCACCCATCCTCCATGTAAATGCGGGTACACTTTCTTTAAATTCAACCTTCCTCACCCTTAACTCACTGGTGTAATTAGTAGGTACTGTACATACGCGTATAGCTCCTGAACAGGTAGTAAGACGTGGTGCTAAGAAATAAAAACAACCCCTACTGCGCGCACGTATAGACAAACAACGATCGACTTCTCGACTCGGATCGTCTAGTTTGGCAAACATGTATGAGCACGTTTCAATAAAAGGCTTTATAATAATTAAAAATACCATTTGAATATGGGAGTGACATATTGTGGAGTAATATTAGAATGGGGGTTCACAAAATTGTGACAATGTGTGCCAAGGAGTTGGAGAGAGCAAAAAAAAAAATAGAGAGACTTTGTGTGATATATTTGGCGGGGCTCAATTAATTTGTCAGACAATTTAATGTAAGAGTAATTATTGTGATCAAGGAGCAAGGTCAGCTTAATTAAGTATACATTAATCTATATGAATAAAGATTTTGATATTTTAATATTTCTTCTAGATTAAAACGAGGAAATATGAAACAATATAACTAGATCACGATAACCATAAGTGCCGCGAAACAGGAGGGAGGAGAGGCATGGGTGCATCGCCCCTCTCCCCCCTATTCACTCACAGGGTGGTAAAGAGTGGGCGGCAAGATTAAAGACCTGATTGAAACTGTGATGACTGCACAGTTGTGTGCACAAAATTTGAGTCTTATTGGTGTGAACCCCTTTTCTCAGACTGGATTACTTTTTCTTTACTTTGATTCTTCAACTTATTTTTCAACTTTAACAAGACTTTTACACTACTATTTTCCTCTTTTAGCACATTTATAACTAATCAGTTATAACGTAGCGTGGGTACGCTTATTTATGTGGTTTTTTAATCAACCTAACTCAACCTGGACATAACGTCATTTTATCCTAATCCCCCCTCCCGCCCTTACACACACACACACACACACACACACACACACACACACAAACACACTTTCTCTCGCAAGTTCCTACCCGGATAAAAACTTTCAATCGCCCATGAAACACAACCAACTATTTAAATTTTGTGCATGATATTTTACACGAACTATTTTAAGATTTTAATTTTTCTCGAATTCAAATAGATGTAACTGTCGGTTTTATTATCTATAAAGACCATGCATCTCGTGCTCATATTTTACCACGTGGTAACTAACCGCACATTAATCACACGTGCTACAGTGTAAAGGTGTACACACTGCACAGAAAGAACGCAGGCTGCCTGGTTACCTATTTTCAGTGCCTGTCAGCGCTAAAGTTCAGCGCATGTACAGTAGCCCCATGGCTTATTTGGTGCTGACTGACAGCTCACAGCAGACAGATAAAAGCTTTGAAAGCTACCAGACCAAATTATGTATCCCTACACCGAACCATATGATCTGCAAAAAACATGTGTTTAGCAGCTGTCGCTTCTGACAGTCAAAACTTAGGTATATACCTAAATGTTGACTGTCAGAAGTCAGCTGTGAGCTGTCAGTCAGCACCAAAGAAGCCGTGTAGCTACTGTAGGTGTACACAAAGAATGCGGATGAAAGCCTAAAAATCTGCCAGTTGTCACTAACTATTTCCATCTGTCCAATTCATCAGTCAACTAATAAAGAGTGTTTACTTCTTGACAGTGTTCATTCAAAATTAAAACAAACAAACTATATACACCCAATAAACCATGATAGGAAAGGTTAAGGCGAAAATAATTTATTTAATAACCTGAAGCAAAACAATGAGTTTTTCAATACACAACATTATTTTAGATAAAGAAGACTCTGATCAACGGTGGCATGTTGGTTGCTTCCTTATTGGTAGCACCCTTTCAAAACTCGGAGGTGTTAGCACCCGCCTAAAGCATACCGTAAGTGTTCGCGCCCATCGATTGGTCAAAGTCTCGATTATAGTAACTGGAAGTCATCAAGAGGACGTATATGACGTTTATTTATTTTTGCTCGGTCCTGTTTCAGAATTACTGGTATGAAGGAATATTGGTAGGCTAGGTTAGGTTAGGTTAGTTTAGCTTAGGTAAGGTTAGGTTAGGTAAGGTATGTTAGGCTAGGTTAGTTTAGGTTATTTATTTACCTGATACCTCTGCCAGGGGAAAAATTAAAAATAAAATGTTTTCATAAGTAATAGTATAATAATTTTTTAAATATTAAATGGGCGCAAACACACGCAGTTTTTTTTCCCAGGGCGCAAAAACACAGGGGTGCAACCAACACGTAGCCCTGAGCAACATCCAACTGAGGTGTGTGTTGAACATAATCAAACAGAAAGAACAAAGGCAAGCAAGACCAGCCAAGTTAAACTAAACATTTAAATATATTTTCACAACATTTATTTCATTAGCGAAAATTCGGAATGAGCGGTAGAATACGGAAGGGTCAACAGGGAGACAGTTTATTTTCGCAAATTTTAAATTACACTTGAATGAGTTTTATCAAATATACACAGCTTATATATACAGTATAAATAAATATTATATATACATTATATATAAATTGCTCATACATATATACAGTACACATACATAGGACACGTAATTATATTTTCAATATTTACTATTCCTCATGGAGAACACATATCGGCGCCGACAGCTAAACAATAGTTATTATTATTATTATTATTATATTCAGTTGGCGCTTGCCGTGAGTGGACGTGTTTTTACGGAGCTCCGCAAGTGACCTCATTCCGCGTTTGAGTGTTGTGTTCTGTGTGAGTTTGCCTATCTTTAGGCCTGGTGCGTTCAATATGCCGGGCAGTGAGGACAATTGTGCGAAATGCTCCCGTGCATTCTTTGGCCGACAAAGATGCATTTGGTGTTCTGGCCCTTGCAAAGCAAGGTTTCATCTTGACTGCCTCAAAATTAATGATGCAGAATATGAGTTATTTATGAAAAGTGGGGTATCTACTTTTAAGTGTGACCCGTGTATTAAAAAGGCTAAAGCTTCGTTTGGGGACGCCACCCTTACAAAATCTACATCTGCACCCGCTCTCCCAGAGTGGCCGCAGAAGCCGCCTCAGGTCAAGAAGTCTTTTGAGGAGTTACTCAAAGCTCCATCAGCTGATCGGGAAGCAGTTACTATTCAGCTGTTAAATTCCCTTATTAGCATGGTCTACGATCTCTCTACTCAGGTAAAAGATCTGAGCAGTGATAACGTTGTGCTTAAAGCTCAAATTTCGGAGCTTTTAGCTTTCAAGACCCCGGTTAGCTTGGTTTCAGTCGGAACTCAATGCTCCTTATCTTCACAATCTTCTAAACCAATTGAATCTTCCCCTTCTACATCTCACATATCTAAATCTCCGAATTCCCCCAAATTAACATTTAGCCAAGCTTTAACTTCTAATAAAAAAAGCTCTGTTGTTGAGTCTAAGTCTGTTGTGAAATCCCCAGCAGGGGCACAGTCTGCGTCAGCAAGTGCTGATGACGGTTTTACGGTGGTGTCCCGTCGTAAAAACAATTCAGCAAATTCTGTGCGTGAGGATCCGCCGGCTCAGCGCTCGCGTGCCAGAAAGTTGCTGACTGGCAATAAGACAGCCACTGACCTACAAACAGTGAACAGAGTTTTT